>WHVC01000299.1:0-29036 GCA_015178925.1 Russula emetica | reverse complement strand
GGAAGGATGCTCCTCGCCCCGATCTGATGCTAATGGCGGCTGTGACGGGGACGGCGATGCGGGTGTGGAACTTGCTGGTGTAGGGTGTTGATGTTGGTGTTGGAGGGTGCTCGCATCCGCACTTGTACCACTTGGGACGATTGTCGTCGCTGCGCCGTTGTTCGTCTTGTTGTGTAACGCATGATCCAAAGCGGAGGAAGGTGGCGTTTGATGCTGTTGTTGCTGTTGTGCCGCGCTACTTACTTTAAGGATTTCGGGCTGGGGTGGTGGTGGCGACTTGGAGAGCGATGCCCAACGACCACGACGTCGGTCGTCCGTTACTGCAACTACTACTACTACTGCCGCCGCCGCTGCCGACGACGACTACTTCAAGTTAGTCATATTCAAGATCGGCAATCATGATGTCGACTTTGACTTGGCGGCATGGGCCAGCGTGCGGCATTTCGATCTCGCTGGCGACGCGGAAGAGTAAGGAGGCAGCATGGCCTCCGAGGCGCTGCCGGTGGCTGCTCTCGATTCCGATTCGGTCTTCGTCGAGTGCGACATTATTAGACGCTTGTTGATGCTGCTCGTTGGTTGAGGGTTCTTTGAGTGCTGAGAGGAATGCGCGTTGGCGCGGGCATTGAATCATCTGTGCTGGCTTGCTGTGGAAGCCGTGTGCGGGTTGTAAGACTGGAGAAGTTAAGCTGCCTGATAAGAACTTGGGTGCGAGCTGGAATAAGGTCATAGTCAGACGAGAAATGCTGAGAAAACAGTTGGTGTCGGAGACGGCTTACCTCAGTGAGATGTATACATGTCAGGCTCTTCTCGGATGGGCTGGAAACTGCAACGGAGGACAGCTCGGAGGGTCTGGCGCCGGAGTCTTCAGTACCACGCTCAGGATCAAATATACGGTTCTTCTCCTTGGCTAAGGAAAGTCCCGTGCCCGCGTCATACTCCACCGAACTCTCATCACTTCGGCAGGAGGAGGACGTAGGAACTCGGACGAATTGACAGCAGCAGCGTCTCGCTCCATTCGCTTCATAGATAAAGATCAGCCGAGCACATCACCGCTATCTTTCGCAGCGCCTGGCCTAGTTCGACTGCCAGTTTCTCGAGCTCTTCGAGCATGTAGACCGTGTCCTCGGGCAGGCCGCTCGCGGGAACGCGCAAGCTCCAGCGTCGTGCTTCTGCATCGCAAATTTCCTGCACGAAGATGGTCTCTTCGGACGGGCGCTCGCATAGAAGGCTGAATTGGTACGGTAGCGGCCCGTGCGGGCTCTGCGTTGGGGGGTACGATTGACGCTCGACGAAGAAGGGAAGAGGAGAGCGCACGGCTGGGGCTATCATTATGAGCTTCCCTCTTGGTGGGAGACGAAGAAAGGGTGTTGTCAAGTGGAAAGGATCCTTGTCGTCAGGAGGTGGTGCTTTGGGGTGGGGCGATGTAGCGCGGCTGAGTGTAGCTCTAGTGAGTCCGGGAAAGGAAAGATATAAAAGATCTAGAGAGGAAAGAGGGTCAGCGTTCGACAAAAGGGTAGGACGTGTGTCGGCTCATTTGCTCGGGCTAACGTCCAGCGCCCTCAGGCAGAAGAGGCTGAAAAGAAGAAATGAGGAATGGCACGGCGGCACGCAGAATGAAAGGGGAAAAGTGAGCTCAAAATGGGAGCTTTTATTGTGGTCGATGAGGCCTTAAATACATCAGAGCTCGACTATCTATTAGTCCTTTTGGGGGCTACAGTGTTCTATGCCCATTTGGGCCGACCAAATTTTATATCGCTTCGGATTACTTGTGTGACCTTTGAGTGCCAAAAGTTTTTGGCCCAATCACTTAAGCAGGGTCCTTTCTGAGATTTGACAACAATGTGAGGCTAATCGAGGGTGCAATGGGCCTTGTCGAGCAAGATCAAGTCGAAAAATCGTTATCGGAACAAATTGACCATTTGGGCTGTGACCGAATCATGCTCGGCTATGTACCTGTAGCATGCACTGCGAAAATTTGACTAGCCAAATTGGGTAATCGCACTCAGGCTGTGACAACATGTAAGCACGCTACATCTGCTACTTTTGCACCAAATGCTATTTCCTGCTGCCACAACATGCTTTATACCCCCAGAGAGCATTTATATACCACTGCCATACTTGTTAATCTTATACTAGAACTTCACTTGTTGCATAGGACCTCATATTTATTGTAAACAGTGTGAACAAGATTTCAGTTTTGCGTGCTTTCAGCACTGATTAGACTCTAGGACTTGATCTACAAGCTTACATCCTTTGGGCTATTGGTCACATATAATTCATATATAGCAGATTAAACTACCAGAAAGTCCGAGGCCAATTGCTGGTCGCTTGGCATAAAATTTTGGTTTCGCCCACATCACCATGGTAGCCCAAATGGTCATAGAACACTGTATACCGATGGACGCGAGCGAGAGAGGAAGTGAAAGATAGAGAAAGACGAAACGTAGTGAACGCTATTCACCGAGCATGACAAACATTCCCTATTGGGTAACGTTGATGTGCTGCAAAAAAGCAACACTCCCACGCTCTGCTTAGCAAGTTGATCCCTCCTTATTGGCTTTTATCTCACACGTCGTGATGGGCCCAGCAAATCGTCCCACTGGCTTCCAAAAGTGCTCCGCTTGTAAACAAAACAAAGCACTCATAACTTAGCAGGATCAGCGAGAAGTATGAAAACCTCTGGGCCTTGCACCGAACGAAAAAGGCACGAAAAGCCTGGGGCCCTGGGCACAAACATATAAGCTTCACGGACTCGGACATGACATACGAAGTAATCCTGTTAGCTGCCAGCTTGAAGAGCTTCATCCAAGATTCTCTCCCAACCATGTAAGATTGCCGACACTGAGATCTGAGATCCAACCAACCAATGCATCAATCGCGAAGCCGCTCGCGTGACCACGACGAACTCATCAACAACCTCTCTGCTACTCTATCAGACATTCTAGACGCTCACATACTCCTACAGATCTCCATGGGCTGGCTACCCACAGCCAAAGGATCAACCCCCCTGCGGCGCCTCAAGGCCATCACGGCGAAGGCCGCTCACCAATGCCCCAACCCTCCTACCGCCCCCTCCATTGAAGGCCCTTTTACGCAACACAGCTCGAGAAGAATCTATTGCAGAATGGCGTGAACGCTGGATGGAAGTGCGACGCCGCCAACCTGCAACACGTTATCGCAGCATGCCCTCTACACGCTGGAGTCTGGACCAGGAGACAATCCCTCCTGCCAGTCTCTGCGCTAGGATGCTTCCTAGCGTTATCCCAAGCCCACATAAGACCAAGGCGCCGAGAGCCCCCACCAGAGGAGGACCACATAGACTCAAGGGCCGAGGGGCCCACCAACACGCCACCGAGAATACATCACCCAGACACAGCCAATTCACCATACGTAGACACATTCCACAGCCACTCAAATAGTCGGGTCACATCGTCCCCCATACGCGACTTTGTACTTACATACATGCAGCGCGTTAAAAATCGGATTTTAATAAATAAAATAAAATAAAAACATGCCGCGGCACTGTTACCTCATAAGGATTTTTTTTTCTCGTGCCTTTTTCGACCCTCTCGCTGATCCTGCTACAGTATGAGTGCTTTGTTTTGTTTACAAGCGGAGCACTTTTGGAAGCCAGTGGGACGATTTGCTGGGCCCATCACGTCGTGTGAGATAAAAGCCAATCTCCATAATCAACTTGCTAAGCAGAGCGTGGGAGTGTTGCTTTTTTGCAGCGCATCAACGTTACCCATGTTTGTTTGTATCGATTCCGCGCGTCACAACCTGCTGGGTGAATAGCGTTCACTCTCTCCTACTAACTCATCCCCGTCACCTGTGAAACCCACCACCATCTTCTTCACTCACTCATGTCTCACGCAAACCCCTCGACTTCCTCATCCCCCAATTTTCAGTTAATTTTCAATAATGCCTTGAAGGCCTACGAAAAACGCACAAAGAGCGACCTTCTTGCCCATCCACTTGCCACACAGCTCCAGGACTGCAACTCTCTCACCGCCATTCTCGATATCATTCATCAGCGAGTCCGAGAATTTCATCAGTCGCGGGGAGCCGACGAAAGCCTGACAAAATGGGTCGACCCGACCGTGAAAGTCTTGTACTCGTTATCGGAAACTCTTGGAGAGGGTGTTAGCCTGGTAAGCCTCAGAGAATGAACCCATCTGAGACCCTCTCTTTTATATCCATTTTCCAGGTTTTCTCTCCCGCGAAAGTGATCTTTGCAGGTGTCGGAGTCCTTCTCTCAGTGCGTATCCTTTATAGTACTTTCGCGTGGGCCATCGTAACATCTCTCGCAGGCAGCTATGGATGTTCGTGCAAGCCAGGACACTCTCATTGACATCTTCGAGCGCATGGAAAATTTCTTCCAACGTCTTGAAATCTACACCAATGTGTCACCAACGCCAGAAATGATCGATATAATTGTGAAAATAATGGTCGAAGTGCTCTCGATTCTTGCGATTGCTACGAAGGAGATGAAGCAGAGCCGTATGAGTGAGCAATTCATGTGTAGTTATGTCGCGGTTGACTGAGAAATAATGTTCAGGAAAATACCTGAAGAAGTTGATTGGAAGGACTGACCTAGAAGATGCGCTGAAGAGACTAGAGAAGCTTACAAACGAAGAGGTTCGAATGACAACTGCACAAGTTCTGAAGGTTACGCATACTGTCAATGATGGTGCGCAACCGTCTCTGATCAGTCAACAAGAGAATATATTCAAATTCTGATGTGACTAGAGGTAAAGGGGACAAGGGTAGTCATACAACAAGTGGCACAGGACATGGATCAAGTGAAAAGTAAGTCACTTCCCTCCTGCGTTGATATTCGTGTGTAGGCTAAACCATCTTTACAGGGAATCAATTACGACAGGACCTTCGCAGATGGCTCTCTCCGCCGGACCCCTCTATTAACCACAACATTGCCTGCGGCGCCCATCGCAAGCAAACGGCCGAGTGGTTTTTCAAAGGAAGTATCTTCACCGAATGGAAATCCGATGGCTCACTTTTGTGGCTCCACGGAAAACGTACGCTCTCCTGACCTTTCCAGAGCCGATGCCCGCTGATAGCCACCACTTGTAGCGGGCTCCGGGAAGAGCGTACTCTGGTTTGTCCCTATCAAACACTGACAACCTTAAGTTACTCACCTCCGGGTTAGCTCTACGATAATTCAAGACGTTATTGCTCTACGCGACAATCGATTGGCCTCCATGGCCTATTTCTACTTTGATTTCAGGGACATCAACAAGCAAAACCGTCGTGACCTGCTCCTTTCTCTCGTTACTCAGCTTTCCGATCAGTCCCATCGTCATTGTGACATGCTCAACCGCCTTTATCTCAAACACGAAAGCGGCGCGCACAAGCCGAGTGAAGATGAATTGATACAATGCCTGAAGGATATGGTCACACTCCCAGATCAACAACCGGTTTACCTTATCATTGACGCCCTCGATGAATGCCCTGACACGTCTGGATTGCCTTCTCCACGGGAACAAGCCCTTGATCTCTTGAAGGCACTCATCGGACTTTCCTCACCAAATCTTCGTCTATGTGTTACGAGTCGCCCGGAGATTGATATCCAACGTGTTCTTGAACCTTTAACATCCCTCCGAGTATCCCTTCACGAGGAAAGTGGACAAAGGCGGGACATTATTGACTATGTCACGTCCGTGGTTCAGTCGGATCTGAAAATGGGTCGATGGCGAGATGAAGATAAGAAATTGGTTATCGAGACACTCTCTGAGAGGGCAGATGGCATGTAAGGACATTACCATTCAAGCTGCGATATGTTCATGATATTTACCGCGGCGAGCAGGTTTCGGTGGGCGTTCTGCCAACTTGAAGCGCTACGACACTGCTTAGCACCTCGAGTGCGGCATATGCTTAATGAATTGCCCAAGACTCTGGACGAGACATATGAGCGGATTCTAAGGGACATTAATACGGCGAACCGGGATCACGCTCATCGGCTCCTGCAATGCCTCACAGTAGCTGCTCGTCCTCTACGTATTGCGGAGCTCGCGGAGGTCCTCGCCGTCGACTTCGGGACCGCCTCCGTTGGAGAAACGTCGAAATTGAACACAGACTGGCGATGGGAAGATCAGCAAGAAGCGGTTCTGTCCACCTGCTCGAGTTTGATCTCCGTCGTCGTGGACGAAGAAGGCTCTCAAATTGTGCAATTTTCACACTTCTCCGTAAAGGAGTTCCTTACTTCGTCACGGATTGCCGGTTCAAGTGCAGACGTATCGCCTTTTCACATTCTCCTTGAACCGGCACACACGGTCCTTGCCGTGGCATGCCTGGCCGTACTGTTGCGGTTGGGTGAACTTGTGGATGAGGATAACGCCAAGGACAAGTTTCCTCTCGCTCGATATGCTGCTGAACATTGGGTCGAGCATGCTCGATTTGAGAATGTGTCGTCCCACATACGAGAAGGGATGGAAGATCTCTTTGACCCCGATAAACCACATTTTGCTGCTTGGCTCCAGGTCCACGACGTCGACACCAAGCCCCAACCGGGTTCGCTTCTTTATTACTTTGCTAATCATTCCCGCGAGGCATCAAACACGGCAACTCCATTATACTATGCAGCGCTCTGCGGGTTTCATGATCTAGCAGAACATCTTATTATTAAACATCCACAACAAGTGTGCACCACTGGCGGTTACTTCATGTCGCCACTGGGCGCTGCACTGAAGGGCGGGCACCTCAAGTTAGCACGGGTGCTCTACGAGCGCGGTGCTGACGTAGATGTCCAGGGCAGACGCAACTATACCCTACTGTATGGTGCATCAAGCTCTGGACATTGTGAAATTGTTCAATGGCTGCTCAGCTGCAGTGCGAATCCGAACATCCCGAGCTCAGGTGGCTGGACTCCACTGCATTCGGCGGCCTATAATGAACGCGTCGAGGTCTCCCGGTTATTACTCCAATACAAGGCCGACATCAACGCCCACGGTAACGAAGGCGAGACTCCACTACATTTAGCCGTGCAATACGGGCGCGTTAATGTTGCCCGGTTATTGCTCGAACACGGCGCCAATGTGAATGCCCGGGACAACCGCCGCGACACGCCATTGCATTTCGCAGTAAAGAGTTGGCACCTCGAGCGTGGGCGCCTCGAGGTCGCACGCCTGGTTGTTGAGCATGGTGCGAATATAGATGCAGAGGACAACAAGGGCAGGACCGCATTCCAGGTTGCGTCGGAGGAAGGATATCACAGAATCGCGAGGTTTCTGTCGGACCATGGCTCCAAATGATATAACATATTGTTGTATCATTGGCTCTAGTATTCACGGAATACCCTAGCGTAATAGGAAACCTAATTTTAAAATATTAGAAGGGATGCCATCATGTCAGCCTCCATTGGAGCGCGCGCATCAGTGCAGTGAGCTCAGATGACTCCGTTTCTTAGCTTTACAAGCCGCCACAGATTCCTTTCACCCTGGTGGATTGCTGTACAGTAAATAAATAAACGACATTGTCTAGCCACTTGCAATGGGTAAAAATTATACGGACGCGCTCTCCTCTGGCCTTGTGCCGAGTCTATCTCTCGGAGACAGGAACAAATGGATCAACGAGGGTTATACCCTGGAGCTAAGCTTAACATCACAATCAAGTCAGCTTTCTCAACAGATCGCGCGCCGAAGGCACACGCGGCATGCTACGCTGCTCCACCACCACCACCGTGACCCCCCGCCGCGCTCACGGTACCACCTCGCTCGCCGGGCGTTTCGTGGTATTACTACCGCCACCATCGGTGACTGGTCGCATATAGGGGTACGACGAGTACAACGGGGGGTCCGACGCCGAGCGAACGAGCGGACGACGGAATAGATGCCTCAGTTTACGCTCGGTACAGAGCGTCGGCGCTGATACCAAGACCGAGCGCGGCGTTGTATCCGGGGGAGGATGCTCCTCGCCCCGATCTGATGCTTATGGCGGCTGTGATGAAGACGACAGTGTGGGTGTCGAACTTGCTGGCGCAGGGTGTTCATGTTCGTGTTGGAGGGCGCTCGTATCCGCACCTGTACCACTTGACTTGGGACGATTGTCGTCGCTGCGCCGTTGTTGTTCGTCTTGGTGTGTGACACATGATCCGAAGCGCAAGAAGGTGGCTTTTGGATGTTGTTGTTGCTGTTGTGCCGCGCTACTTGCTAGAAGGATTTCGGGCTGGGGTGGTGGCGGCGACTTGGAGAGCGATGCCTAATGACCACAACGTCGGTCGTCCGTTTCTGCAACTGCCACTGCTGTTGCTGCCACCGCCGCTGACGAGTGGGCCGACTTCGACTTCTACTTCAAGTAAGTCGTCTTCATGATCGGCGATACCGACTTTAACTTGGCAGCCTGGGCCTGCGTGCGGCACTTCGATCTCGCTGGCAACGGGGAAGAGTAAGAAGGAGGCGGCATGGCCTCCGACGCGCTGCCGGTGGCTGCTCTCGATTCCGATTCGGTCTTCATTGAGTGCGGCACTATTAGACGCTTGGTGATGCTGCTCGTTGGTTGAGGTTCTCTGAGTGCTGAGAAGAAGCGTTGCCGTAGGGATTGTTTGTGCTGGCTTGCTGTGGAAGCTGTGTGCGGGTTGTAGGACTGGAGACGTTGAGCTGCCTGATAAGAACTCGGGTGCGAGGTGGAATGGGGTCAAATGCCGATGAGAAGATGAGAAATGCTGAAAGAACAGCTAGAGTCAGAGACGGCATACCTCAGGGAGATATGCATGTCAGGCTCTTCTCGGATGGGCTGGAAACTGCAACGGAGGGCGGTTCGGAGGGTCTGGCACTGGGCTCTTCGGTACCACGCTCAGGATCGATGATACGATTCTTCTCCTTGACCAAGAAAAGTCCCGTGCCCGCGTCATACCCCACTGAGCTTTCATCACCTACGGCAGGAGTAGGACGTAGCAACTCCGATGAACTGAGAGCAGTAGCGTCTCGCTCCATCCGCTTCATCAATAAACATTCAGCCGAGCACGTCACTACTATCTACGGACGGCAGCGCGTGGCCCAGTTCGACTGCGAGTTTCTCGAGCTCTTCGAGCTTGTGGACCATGTCCTCGGGCAGGCCGCTCGCGGGAACGCGCAAGCTCCAGCGTCGTGCTTCTGCATCGCAAATTTTCTGCACGAAGATGGCCTCTTCGGACGGGCGCTCGCGTAGAAGGCTGAATTGGTGCGGTGCGGCCCGTGCGGGCTCTGTGTTGGGGGGTATGATTGACGCCCGGTGAAGAAAGGAAGAGGAGAGCACGCGGCTGGGATTATCATTATGAGCTTCCCTCTTCGTGGGAGACGAAGAAAGGATGTTGTCAAGGTGGGAAGGATCCTTGTCGTCACTATCCGTTCATGAGGTGGTGCTTTGGGGTGGGGCGGTGTAGCGCGGCTGAGTGTAGCGCGAGTGAGTCCGGGAAAGGAAAGAGATAAAAGATCTAGAGAGAGGAAAGAGGGTCAGCGTTCGACAAAAGGGTAGAACCGTGTGTCGGCTCGTTTGCTCGGGCTAACGTCCAGCGCCCTCCAGGCAGAAGAGGCTGAAAAGAAGAAATGAGACGGCGGGATGCAGAATGAAAGGGGAAAAGTGAGCTCAAAAGGGGAGCTTTTTATTGAGGTGGTCGATGAGGCCTTAAATACATCAGAGCTCGACTATCTGTTAGTCCTTTTGGGGGCTATGGACGCGAGTGAGAGAGGGAGAGAAAGATAGAGAAGGACGAAACGTCGACGCGTGGCCTGGCCGCCAAGCTGTCAAAGCTACCCTAAGCTGTGCGCGCGAGTGGCAATCGAAGCCGAAGGAAGACATGTTGTAAATGCAAAGAATTGAGGGATATGAATCGAGAGTAGCAAGAATTTAGACTGAGAACGGGAAAATGGAAATCGACAAGGGCACAGTAAATCGCATCAAGAAGCGGTGCTCGTCGCCTCACTGCGGCCTCAGCTGAGTCTGCACGCTCTCCACATATCTTCCCCCCTTCTTTCCAAATGATCACCCCTCAACTCACCGCTGAAAGGTGGATAGCGCGGCTGCGCGTCAACGGCGAACGGGAAGGATGACTTGATGAGAGACGGCGGGTTGTGAGGGGGACAGACGGTTTGCAGACGGGGAGGAAGTGGAGAGATAGAACAACGGAAGGGATGGAATCTGGGAATGTAGGGAGTCAATATAATAACGTTGAGCTTCATTATGAGTATGTGTTCGACTGAGCCATCGTTGCACTGACATCCCGTCTGTCTCAAGCAGCCCACCTTCGCAGTTCACGTCTCTCACCTTTGATTGTTATCGTGCGCGCCTATCAGCCATGCCCAGGGCAGGAAGTGCATGTGCGCCTGCAGGCAGTTGAACCCTGCGCCCAGTCCTACTAACTTATCCCCATCACCTGCGAAACCCACCACCATCCTCTTCACTCCCTCATGTCTCACGCAAACCCCTCGACCTCATCATCCCCCAATTTCCAGTTAATTTTCAACAATGCCTTGAAGGCCTACGAAAAACGCACAAAGAGCGATCTTCTCGCGCACCCACTTGTCCCCCAGCTCCAGGACTGCAACTCTCTCAGCGCCATTCTCGCTGTCACTCATCAGCAAGTCCAGGAATTCCATCAATCGCGGGGAGCCGACGAAAGATTGACAAGATGGCTCGACCCAACCATGAAAGTCTTGTACTCGTTATCGGAAACTCTTGGAGAGGGTGTTAGCCTGGTATGACTCGGAGAATGAACCCGCTTGAGATCCACTTTTTCATATCCATTTTCCAGGTTTTCTCTCCCGCGAAAGTGATCTTCGCAGGAGTCGAAGTCCTTCTCTCAGTGCGTATCCTTCATAGCACTTTCGCGTGAACCGTCGTAACATCTCTCGCAGGCAGCCATGGACGTTCGTGCAAGCCAGGACACTCTCATCGACATCTTCGAGCGCATGGAAAATTTCTTCCAACGTCTTGGAATCTATACCAATCTGTCACCAACACCTGAAATGATCGATATGATTGTAAAAATAATGGTCGAAGTGCTTTCGATTCTTGCTATTGCTACGAAGGAGATGAAGCAGAGTCGTACGAGTGAGTAATTCTTGTCGCAGCTATGTCACAGTTGACTGAGAAAATGTTCAGGAAAATACCTGAAGAAGCTGATTGGAAGGACTGACCTAGAAGATGCACTGAAGAGGCTTGAGAAGCTGACAAATGAAGAGGTTCGAATGGCAACTGCACAAGTTCTGAAGGCCACGCACACTGTGGATGATAGAGTGAGGGTGGTCGAGAATAGGGTACTCGATGTCGACAATAAGGTGACCGACGTCGACGATAGAGTGGCTGGCGTCGACGACAGGGTAGCCCGTGTCGACGTGAGAGTGATAGGCGTCGATGAGAGAGTGGCCGGCGTCGACGAGAGGGTGGCCGGCGTTGATGACTATGTAAAGGCCATCGACGACAAGGTCGCCGTGGTCGTTGATGGTGCGCAACCCTCTCTGATCAGTCAACAAGATATATTTAATCCTGATGTGCCTAGACGGAAAAGAGACAAGGATAGTCATACAACAAGTCGCAGACGACATGGATCAAGTGAAAAGTCAGTCATTTTCTTTCTGCGGTAACATCGGTGTGCAGGCTAAACCATCCTTACAGGGAATCAATTACGACAGGACCTTCACAGATGGCTCTCTCCGCTAGATCCGTCTATTAACCACAACATTGCCTGCGGTGCCCATCGCAAGCAAACAGCGGAGTGGTTTTTCAAAGGAAGTATTTTCACCGAATGGAAATCCAACGGCTCGCTTTTGTGGCTCCACGGAAAACGTACGTTCTCCTGACCTTTCCAGAGCCGAAGCCCGCTGATTTCCACCTCCTGTAGCGGGCTCCGGGAAGAGCGTACTCTGGTTTGTCCCTATCAAACACTGTCAACCTTAAGTTACTCACCTCCGGGTTAGCTCTACGATAATTCAAGACGTTATTGCTCTACGCGACAGTCGATTGGCCTCCATGGCCTATTTCTACTTTGATTTCAGGGACATCAACAAGCAAAACCGTCGCGACCTGCTCCCTTCTCTCGTTACTCAGCTTTCCGATCAGTCACATCGTCATTGTGACATACTCAACCGCCTTTATCTTAAACACGAAAGCGGCGCGCACAAGCCGAGTGAAGATGAACTGATTCAATGCCTGAAGGATATGGTCACACTCCCAGATCAACAACCGGTTTACCTTATCATTGACGCCCTCGATGAATGCCCTGACACGTCTGGATTGCCTTCTCCACGGGAACAAGCCATCGATCTCTTGAAGGCACTCGTCGAACTTTCCTCACCAAATCTTCGTCTGTGTGTCACGAGTCGCCCAGAGATTGATATTCGACGTGCTCTTGAACCTTTAACATCCCTCCGAGTATCCCTTCACGAGCAAAGTGGACAAAGGCGGGACATTATCGACTATGTCACGTCTGTGGTTCAGTCGGATCTAAAAATGGGTCGATGGCGCGATGAAGATAAGAAATTGGTTATCGAGACACTCTCTGAGAGGGCAGATGGCATGTAAGGACATTACCATTCAAGCTGCGATATGTTCATGATATTTACCGCGGTGAGCAGGTTTCGGTGGGCGTTCTGCCAACTTGAAGCGCTACGACACTGCTTAGCACCTCGAGTGCGGCATATGCTTAATGAATTGCCCAAGACTCTGGACGAGACATATGAGCGGATTCTAAGGGACATTAATAAGGCGAACCGGGATCACGCTCATCGCCTCCTGCAGTGCCTCACGGCAGCCGTTCGTCCTCTACGTATTGCGGAGCTAGCGGAGGTCCTCGCTGTCGACTTCGGGAGCGCCTCCCTCGGAGAAAGGTCAAAATTTAACACAGACTGGCGATGGGAAGATCAACAAGAAGCGGTTCTGTCGACCTGCTCGAGTTTGATCTCCATCGTCGTGGACGAAGAAGGGACTCAAATTGTACAATTTTCACACTTCTCCGTAAAGGAGTTCCTTACTTCGTCACGGATTGCCGATTCAAGTGCAGACGTATCGCCTTTTCACATTCTCCTTGAACCGGCACACACGGTCCTTGCCGAGGCCTGCCTGGTCGTACTGCTGCGGTTGGGTGAACTTGTGGATGAGGATAATGTCAAGGACAAATTTCCTCTCGCTCGATATGCTGCTGAACATTGGGTCGAGCATGCTCGATTTGAGAATGTGTCGTCCCACATACGAGAAGGGATGGAAGATCTGTTTGACCCTGATAAACCATATTTTGCTGCTTGGCTCCAGGTCCACGACGTCGACACCGAACCCCTTGAGGGTTCGCTTCTTTATTACTTTTCTGTTTTATCCCGCGAGAGATCATCGGCAACTTCATTATACTATGCAGCGCTCTGCGGGTTCCATGATCTAGCAGAACAACTCATTATCAAACATCCACAACAAGTGAACACCACTGGCGGTTACTTCGTGTCGCCACTGGGGGCTGCACTGAAGGGCGGGCACCTCAAGATAGCACAGGTACTCCACGAGCGCGGTGCCGACGTAGAAGTCCAGTGCTCACGCAAGTATACCCCACTATATGGTGCATCATCCTCTGGACATTTTGAAATTGTTCAATGGCTACTCAGTTGCAGTGCGAATCCAAACGTCCGGGGCGGAGGTGGCTGGACTCCACTGCATTCGGCGGCCTATAATGAACGCGTCAAGGTCTCCCGGTTATTACTCCAGTACAAGGCCGACATCAATGCCCACAGTAACGAAGGCGAGACTCCACTACATTTAGCCCTGAAGTACGGGCGCGTTAATGTGGCTCGGTTATTGCTCGAACACGATGCCGATGTGAATACCCGGGACAACCGCCGCGACACGCCATTGCTTCGCGCAGTACAGGATGGGCGCCTCGAGGTCGCACGCCTGCTTGTTGAGCATGGTGCGAATATAGATGCAGAGGACAACGAGGGCAGGACTGCATTTCAGGTTGCGTCGGAGAGAGGATATCACGATATCGCGAAGTTTCTGTCGGACCATGGCTCCAAATGATATAACATATTGTAGTATCGATCACTCTAGTATTCACGGGATATCCTAGCGTAGTAGGAAAACTAATTTTAAAATATTAAAAGGGATGTCATTACATCCGTTATATCAGTCTATTCGAGCGCGCGCATCAGTGCAGTAGTATCTCAGATAATTCCGTTTCTTGGCTTCACAAGCCGTCACAAATTCCTTTTTATCCTGGTGACTGCTGTAAATAAAATATGTTATGGACGGATATTTTCACGTGATTGATTGATCAAATTATCCCGACGCGCTCTCCTCTGGCTTTGTGCCGAGTCTATCTCTCGGAGACAGGAACAAATATATCAACGAGGGTTGTTATATCTTGAAGCTAAGCTTAAGGTACAGTACATCACAATCAAGTCAGCTTTTCTCAATAGATCGCGCGCAGAAGGCAGACACGGCATCCTACGCTGCCCCACCACCACCGCTACCTCCCGCGGCGCTGCCAGGCTGGCGGTACCACCTCGCTCGCCGGGCGTTTCATGGTACTACTACCGCCACCATCGGTGACTGGTCACATAGAGGAGTACGACGAGTACGACGGGGGGTCCTACGCCGAGAGAACGGGCGGACGACGGAATAGATGCCTCAGTTTGCGCCCGGTCGGGGGCGTCGGCGCTGATACCGATAACAAGCGCGGCATAGTATCCGGGGGAGGATGCTCCTCGCCCCGAGCTGATACTGATGGCAGCTGCGATTGGAACGGTGGAGCGGGTGTCGAACTTGCTGGTGCAGGGTGTTCATGTTGGTGTTGGAGGGTGCTCGCATCTGCATCCGCACCTGTACCACTTGACTTGGGATGATTGTCGTCGCTGCGCCGTTGTTGTTCGTCTTGGTGCGACGCATGATCCGAAGCGCAAGAAGGTGGCTTTTGGATGTTGTTGTTGCTGTTGTGCCGCGCTACTTGCTAGTAGGATTACGGGCTGGGGTGGTGGCGGCGACTTGGAGAGCGATGCCTAATGACCACAACGTCGGTCGTCCGTTTCTGCAACTGCCACTGCTGTTGCTGCCACCGCCGCTGACGACGACGACGACGACTTCAAGTAAGTCGTCTTCATGATCGGCGATGCAGACTTTAACTTGGCAGCCTGGGCCTACGTGCGGCACTTCGATCTCGCTGGCAACGGGGAAGAGCCTGTAAGGAGGCGGCATGGCCTCCGACTCGCTGCCGGTGGCTGCTCTCGATTCCGATTCGGTCTTCATTGAGTGCGGCACTATTAGACGCTTGGTGATGCTGCTCGTTGGTTGAGGTTCTCTGAGTGCTGAGAGGAATGCGCGTTGCCGTGGTGATTGGATTGTCTGTGCTGGCTTGCTGTGGAAGCCGTGTGTGGGTTGTAAGACTGGAGAAGTTGAGCTGCCTGATAAGAACTCGGGTGCGAGGTGGGATGGGGTCATATGCCGATGAGAAGATGAGAAATGCTGAAAGAACAGCTGAAGTCAGAGACGGCTTACCTCAGGGAGATATGCATGTCAGGCTCTTCTCGGATGGGCTGGAAACTGCAACGGAGGGCGGTTCGGAGGGTCTGGCACTGGGCTCTTCGGTACCACGCTCAGGATCGATAATACGGTTCTTCTCCTTGGCCAAGGAAAGTTCCGTGCCCTCGCCATACCCCACCGAACTCTCATCACCTACGGCAGGAGAAGGACGTAGCAACTCGGACGAACTGACATCAGTAGCGTCTCGCTCCATTTGCTTCATCGATAAAAATTCACCGAGCACGTCATCACTATCTACGTGTGGTCCATGTCCTCGGGCAGGCCGCTCGCGGGAACGCGCAAGCTCCAGCGCCGTGCTTCTACATCGCAAGTTTCCTGCACGAAGATGGTCTCTTCGAACGAGCGCTCGCGTAGAAAGCTGAAGTGGTGCGGTGCGGCCCGTGCGGGCTCTGCGTTAGGGTCAACGGGTACGATTGACGCCCGGCGACGAAGGGAAGAGGAGAGCGCGCGGCTGGGGCTATCATTATGCGCTTCCCTCTTGGTGGGAGACGAAGAAAGGGTGTTGTCAAAGTGGAAAGGATCCTTGTCGTCACTATCCGTTATGACGAGGGTCACGAGGGGGTGCTTTGGGGTGGGGCGGTGTAGCGCGGCTGAGTGTCGCGCGAGTGAGTCTGGGAAAGGAAAGAAATAAAAGATCTAGAAAGAGGAAAGAGGTCAGCGTTCGACAAAAGGGTAGGATGTGTGTCGGCTCGTTTGGTCGGGCTAACGTCCAGCGCCCTCAGGCAGCAGAGGCTGAAAAGAAGAAATGAGGAATGGCATAGCGGCACGCAAAATGAAAGTGGAAAAGTGAGCTCAGAAGGGGAACGTTTTATTGAGGTGGTCGATAAGACTTTATATACATCAGAGCTCGACTATCTTTTAGTCCCTTTTGGGGCTATAGGCCCGATGGAGAGAGGAAGAGAAAGACGAAACGCGACGCGTGGCCTGTGGCCGCCAAGCTGTCGCGAGGCGCCTGATACCAAAAATGTACACTCAATCGAAGCCGAAGAAAGACATACTGTAAATGCAGGGATATGAATCGAGAGTAACAAGAATTAGACTGAGAATGGGAAAATGCGGGAAATCGACAAGGGCACAGTGAATCACATTAAGAAGCGATGGTCGTCACCTCATCGGAGTCTACACGCGCACCCGCGCTATCCACCTTATAGCGGTGAGCTGAGGGGTGATTATTTTAAAAGAAGGGGGAAGACATGTGGAGAGGGTAAACGGGGAGCGGGAAGGATGACTTGATGAGAGACGGCGGGTTGTGAGGGGGACAGACGGTTTGAAGACGAGGAGGAAGTGGAGATGGAACAACGGAAGGGATGGAATCTGGAAAGGTAGGGAATCATTGGGCAGGGTGGTGGCGGGTGAGGGAGTCTCAGAGGGGAGTTCGCGCTGTTCGAGGAAGGACACATGGAATGAATTTGAAAATGCGGTCAGTAGTTCGGGTTGTTCATACGAAATTAGGAATGGGCGCGTGGGATCGGTTGTGTGAAAGGCAAAGAAGATGAGAATGCCCGTCGTTGCACTAACATCCCGTCTGTCTCAAGCCCACCCTCGTAGTTCATCTCTCTCACCTTCGATTGTTATCGTGCGCGCTTATCCGAGTCGGCCATTCCCAGGGCTGTCCATGGCCATCAACGAGGAAGCGCTCGTGCGCCCTGTGAACCCTCTCCTACTCACTTATCCCATCACCTGCGAAAACCACCACCATCCTCTTCACTCCCTCATGTCTCACGCAATCCCCTCGACCTCCTCATCCCCCAATTTTCAGTTAATTTTCAACAATGCCTTGAAGGCCTACGAAAAACGCACAAAGAGCGATCTTCTCGCGCACCCACTTGTTGCCCAGCTCCAGGACTGCAACTCTCTCAGCGCCATTCTCGCTGTCACTCATCAGCAAGTCCAGGAATTCCATCAATCCCGGGGAGCCGACGAAAGATTGACAAGATGGCTCGACCCAACCATGAAAGTTTTGTACTCGCTATCGGAAACTCTTGGAGAGGGTGTTAGCCTGGTATGACTCGGAGAATGAACCCGCTTGAGATCCACTTTTTCATATCCATTTTCCAGGTTTTCTCTCCCGCGAAAGTGATCTTTGCAGGAGTCGAAGTCCTTCTCTCAGTGCGTATCCTTCATAGTACTTTCGCGTGAGCCGTCGTAACATCTCTCGCAGGCAGCCATGGACGTTCGTGCAAGCCAGGACACCCTCATCGACATCTTCGAGCGCATGGAAAATTTCTTCCAACGTCTTGGAATCTATACCAATCTGTCACCAACACCTGAAATGATCGATATCATTGTAAAAATAATGGTTGAAGTTCTTTCGATTCTTGCGATTGCTACGAAGGAGATGAAGCAGAGCCGTACGAGTGAGTAATTCTTGTCGCAGCTATGTCACAGTTGACTGAGAAAATGTTCAGGAAAATACCTGAAGAAGCTGATTGGAAGGACTGACCTAGAAGATGCGCTGAAGAAACTAGAGAAGCTGACGAATGAAGAGGTTCGAATGGCAACTGCACAAGTTCTGAAGGCCACGCACACTGTGGATGATAGAGTGAGGGTGGTCGAGAATAGGGTACTCGATGTCAACAATAAGGTGAACGACGTCGACGATAGAGTGGCTGGCGTCGACGACAGGGTAGCCCGTGTCGACGATAGAGTGATAGGCGTCGATGAGAGAGTGGCCAGCGTCGATGAGAGGGTGGCCGGCGTCGACGAGAGAGTGGCCGGCGTTGATGACTGTGTAAAGGCCATCGACGACAAGGTCGCCGTGGTCATTGATGGTGCGCAACCCTCTCTGATCAGTCAACAAGATATATTTAATCCTGATGTGCCTAGACGGAAAAGAGACAAGGATAGTCATACAACAAGTCGCAGACGACATGGATCAAGTGAAAAGTCAGTCTTTTTCTCTCTGCGGTAACATCGGTGTGCAGGCTAAACCATCCTTACAGGGAATCAATTACGACAGGACCTTCACAGATGGCTCTCTCCGCCAGATCCGTCTATTAACCACAACAATGCCTGCGGCGCCCATCGCAAGCAAACAGCGGACTGGTTTTTCAAAGGAAGCATCTTCACCGAATGGAAATCCAACGGCTCGCTTTTGTGGCTCCACGGAAAACGTACGTTCTCCTGACCTTTCCAGAGCCGATGCCCGCTGATTTCCACCTCCTGTAGCGGGCTCCGGGAAGAGCGTACTCTGGTTTGTCGCTATCAAGCAATGTCAACTTTAAGTTACTCACCTCCGGGTTAGCTCTACGATAATTCAAGACGTTATTGCTCTACGCGACAATCGATTGGCCTCCATGGCCTATTTCTACTTTGATTTCAGGGACATCAACAAGCAAAACCGTCGTGACCTGCTCCCTTCTCTCGTTACTCAGCTTTCCGATCAGTCACATCGTCATTGTGACATACTCAACCGCCTTTATCTTAAACACGAAAGCGGCGCGCACAAGCCGAGTGAGGATGAATTGATACAATGCCTGAAGGATATGCTCACACTCCCCGATCAACAACCGGTTTACCTTATCATTGACGCCCTCGATGAATGCCCTGACACGTCTGGATTGCCTTCTCCACGGGAACAAGCCATCGATCTCTTGAAGGCACTCGTCGAACTTTCCTCACCAAATCTTCGTCTATGTGTTACGAGTCGCCCGGAGATTGATATCCGACGTGCTCTCGAACCTTTAACATCCCTCCGAGTATCCCTTCACGAGCAAAGTGGACAAAAGCGGGACATTATCGAATATGTCACGTCTGTGGTTCAGTCGGATCTGAAAATGGGTCGATGGCGAGATGAAGATAAGAAATTGGTTATCGAGACACTCTCTGAGAGGGCAGATGGCATGTAAGGACATTACCCTTCAAGCTGCGATATGTTCATGATATTTACCGCGGCGAGCAGGTTTCGGTGGGCGTTCTGCCAGCTTGAAGCGCTACGACACTGCTTAGCACCTCGAGTGCGGCATATGCTTAAAGAATTGCCCAAGACTCTGGACGAGACATACGAGCGGATTCTAAGGGACATTAATACGGCGAACCGGGATCACGCACTTCGCCTCCTGCAATGCCTCACTGTAGCGGTTCGTCCTCTACGTGTTGCGGAGCTCGCAGAGGTCCTCGCTGTCGACTTCGGGACCGCCTCCCTTGGAGAAACGTCAAAGTTGAACACAGAATGGCGATGGGAGGATCAGCAAGAAGCGGTTCTGTCGACCTGCTCGAGTTTGATCTCCGTCGTCGTGGAAGAAGAAGGGTCTCAAGTTGTACAATTTTCACACTTCTCCGTAAAGGAGTTCCTTACTTCGTCACGGATTGCCGGTTCAAGTGCAGACGTATCGCCTTTTCACATTCTCCTTGAACCGGCACACACGGTCCTTGCCGAGGCCTGCCTGGTCGTACTGCTGCGGTTGGGTGAACTTGTGGATGAGGATAACGTCAAGAACAAATTTCCTCTCGCTCGATATGCTGCTGAACATTGGGTCGAGCATGCTCGATTTGAGAATGTGTCGTCCCACATACGAGAAGGGATGGAAGATCTCTTTGACCCCGATAAACCATATTTTGCTGCTTGGCTCCAGGTCCACGACATCGACACCCAGCCCCCTTACAAATCGCTTCTTTATTACTTTGCTTCTTTATCCCACGAGAGATCATCGGCAACTCCATTATACTATGCAGCGCTCTGCGGGTTCCATGATCTAGCAGAACAACTCATTATCAAACATCCACAACAAGTGAACACCACTGGCGGTTACTTCGTGTCGCCACTGGGGGCTGCACTAAGGGGGGTGCACCTCAAAATAGCACAGGTACTCCACGAGCGCGGTGCCGACGTAGATGTCCAGTGCGCACGCAACTATACCCCACTATATGGTGCATCATCCTCTGGACATTTTGAAATTGTTCAATGGCTACTCAGCTGCAGTGCGAATCCAAACGTTCCGGGCCCAATTGGTTGGACTCCACTGCATTCGGCGGCCTATAATGAACGCGTCGAGGTCTCCCGGTTATTACTCCAGTACAAGGCCGACATCAACGCCCACAGTAACGAAGGCGAGACTCCACTACATTTAGCCCTGAAGTACGGGCGCGTTAATGTGGCTCGGTTATTGCTCGAACACGATGCCGATGTGAATACCCGGGACAACCGCCGCGACACGCCATTGCTTCGCGCAGTACAGGATGGGCGCCTCGAGGTCGCACGCCTGCTTGTTGAGCATGGTGCGAATATAGATGCAGAGAACGACGAGGGCAGGACCGCATTTCACGTTGCGTCGAAGAGAGGATATCACGATATCGCAAAGTTGCTGTCGGACCATGGCTCCAAATGATATAACATATTGTACTGTAGTATCATTGACTCTAGGATACCCTACCGTAATAGGAAAACTAATCTTAAAATATTTGAAGGGATGTCATTACGCCTTCCCAGTCCATCATATCAGTCTCCATTCGAGCGCGCGCAACAGTACAGTAGCTCAGATGATTCCGTTTCTTAGCTTTACAAGCCGCCACAGATTCCCTTCACCCTGGTGAATTGCTGTAAATAAATAAAACGACAATGTCTAGCCACTTGCAATGGTAAAAAGGATCCCGGCGCACTCTCCTCTGGCCTTGTGCCAAGTCTATCTCTCGGAGACAGGAACAAATATATCAACGAGGGTTATATCCTGGAGCTAAGCTTTAAGGTACAGTACATCACAATCAAGTCAGCTTTCTCAACAGATCGCGCGCAGAAGGCAGACAGGGCATCCTACGCTGCTCCACCACCACCACCACCACCACCACCACTACCTCCCGCGGCGCTGGCGGTACCACCTCGCTCGCCGGGCGTTTCATGGTACTACTACCGCCACCATCGGTGACTGGTCGCATATAGGGGTACGACGAGTACGACGGGGGATCTGACGCCGAGCGAACGGGCAGACGACGAAATAAATGCCTCAGTTAGCGCCCGGTCGGAGGCGTCGGCGCTGATACCGAGACCGAGCGCTGCGTAGTATCTGCGGGAGGATGCTCCTCGCCCCGATCTGATGGTGATAGCGGCTGTGATGGGGACGATGGTGCGGGTGTCGAACTTGCTGGTGTAGGGTGTTCATGTTGATGTTGAAGGGCGCTCGCATCCGTACCTGTACCACTTGACTTGGGACGGTTGTCGTCGCTGCGCCGTTGTTGTTCGTCTTGGTGTGTGACGCATGATCCGAAGCGCAAGGCGTTTGATGCTGTTGTTCCTGTTGTGCCGCGCTGCCGACTTTGACTTGGCGGCCCGGGCCTGCGTGTGGCATTTCGATCTCGCTGGCGACGCGGTAAAGTAAGGCGACAAGGCCTCCGAGGCGGTGCCGATGGCTGCTCTCGATTCCGATTCGGTCTTCGTTGAGTGCGGCATTATTAGACGCTTGGTGATGCTGCTCGTTGGTTGAGGTTCTTTGAGTGCTGAGAGGAATGCGCGTCGGTGTAGGCATTGAATCGTCTGTGCTGGCTTGCTGTGGAAGCCGTGTGCGGGTTGTAGGACTGAAGAAGTTAAGCTGCCTGATAAGAACTCGGGTGCGAGCTGGAATAAGGTCATAGTCCGATGAGAAATGCTGAGAGAACAGATAGAGTCGGAGACGGCTTACGCATGTCAGGCTCTTCTCAGGTGGGCTGGAAACTGCAACGGAGGACGGCTGAGAGGGTCTGACGCTGGGCTCTTCGGTACCACGCTCAGGATCGAATATACGGTTCTTCTCCTTGGCCAAGGAAAGTCCCGTACCCACGTCATACACCACAGAGCTCTCATCACCTACGGCAGGAGGAGAACGTAGCAGCTCCGACGAATTGACGGCAGCAGCAGCAGCGTCTCGCTCCATTCGCTTCATCGATGAAGATTCAGTGGAGCACGTCACCACTATCTTCGGCAGCGCCTTGCCCAGTTCGACTGAGAGTTTCTCGAGCTCTTCGAGCATGTGGACCATGCTCGGAGAGGCCGCTCGTGGGAACCTGCAAGGTCCAGCGCCGTCTCGTCCGCATTGTAAATTTCACGATGATGGTCTCTTCGGACGGGCGCTCGCCGAGAAGGCTGAATCGGTGCGGTGTGGGCTCTGCGTTGGAATCAACGGGTACGATTGACGCCCGGCGAAGAAGGGAAGAGAAGAGCACGCGGCTGGGGCTACCATCATGAGCTTCCCACTTGGTGGGAGACGATTCAGACGAAGAAAGGATGTTGTCAAAGTGGAAACGATCCTCGTCGTCACTGTCCGTTAGTGACGAGAGTCACGAGGTGCTTTGAGGTGGGGCAGGGCGGTGAGCTGAGGGGTGATTGAGTTGAAGAAATGGGGGAAGATATGTGGAAAGGGTAAACGGCGAGCGGGAAGGATGACTTGATGAGAGACGGCGGGTTGTGAGGGGGACAGATGGTTTGAAGACGAGGAGGAAGTGGAAATGGACGACGGAAGGGATGTAATCTAGGAAGGCAGGAAATCATTGGGCGGGACTGTGGCAGGTGAGGGAGTCTCACGGGGGAGTTAGCGCTGTCCAATGGAGAAATCGAATAATCCCCTACTATAAAGCAGAGTTTTCGGAAAAGGAAGGAGGGGGAGCGCGGTGATTGGAGGAAAAGTGCCCGGAAAGGAATGGGCGCTGTCCGAGAATGGAAGGGCGTGGGAGAGCTGTGAGGGCGTGGGAGAGCTGTGTTGGGGGACATTATAATCCATGGTTCGCCGAAATGGAAGGACTGTCCGAAAATGGAAGGGGAAATTTATGTCAGCATTGGTCAGCGCGCCAGCGCTGACTGGCATGCGTCCCGGGCCGATAGGCTGGGCACCTGCTCAAAATGGAGGCTGCCCCAGCTCAAAATGGAAGGAAACGATTCGTAAGCGTCCCGGGCCGATAGGCTCAAATGGAAGGTAACGATTTGTAAGCAAAAACGCGCACCGGCTGTGGCTGCCCCAGCTCAAAATGGAAGGAGGAAATTTGTAAGCAAAAACTCGCACTCTCGAGTCTCGACTCTTGCCTGCTGCCGGCTCAAAATGGAAAGAGGCGATTTGTAAGCAAAAACTCGCGCTGCCTGTCACTGTGCTCAAAATGGAAGGAGGCAGTTTGTAAGCAAGAAACTGTGGCTGCCCCGGCTCAAAACGGAAGAAAGCAATTTGTAAGCAAACCTCGAACCAAAAAAGAAACTGTGGCTGAGCGGCTCAAAATGGCAGGAGGCAATTTGTAAGCAAAAAACTCGCACTCCGTTGCCACTGCCTGTGGCTGCCCCGGCTCAAAACGGAAGAAAGCAATTTGTAAGCAAGCCTCGAACCGAAAAGGAAACTGTGGCTGAGCGGCTCAAAATGGCAGGAGGCAATTTGTAAGCAAAAATCTCGCACTGTGGCTGCCCCGGCTCAAAACGGAAGAAAGCAATTTGTAAGCAAACCTCGAACCAAAAAGGAAACTGTGGCTGAGCGGCTCAAAATGGCAGGAGGGAATTTGTAAGCAAAAAACTCGCACTCCGGCTGCCCCGGCTCAAAACGGAAGAAAGCAATTTGTAAGCAAACCTCAAAACTGTCATTTAATTATTAACTGGCACTGCAACTCTGGCTCCAACTGCCTAAAATTGTATATTAAAATTAACTGACACTGCAACTCTGGCTGCAACTGCCTGAAATTGTTTATTAAATTAATAGTTATCACTGTCACTTCAACTGGCACAGCAACTGCAGCTGAAACTGCCCAAAATGATTTATTAAATTAATAATTGCTACTGACACTTCAACTGACTACTGTATAAAATCATTTATAAAATCAATAATTACCACTGACATTGCAACTGCCTAAAATTGTTTATTAAATTAATAATTGCTTATGTGTTAGCTTTGGTTCAATTATACTGCTTTATATTTTTATTTCTATACACTGATAAGACTGTAAAGGGTGATGTGTGAACTAATAAGACTGAAAGGAGATGGGTGAATTGATAAGACTAAATTAAGATGGATAAATTGACAAGACTGAATGAAGATGGATAAACTGACAATATTAAATGAAGATAAATGAACTAATAAGACTGAATAGAGATCATGAATGAACTGATAATACTAAATAGGGGTAAATAAACTAATAAGACTAAATGAAGATGAATGAACAGGTGAACTAATAAAACTATGAGAAGATAGGTGAACTAATGAGACTAAATAGAGACAGGTAAACTGATGAGACTGAATAAAGATGGATGGACTGACAATACCAAATAGAGATGGATATACTGACAAGACTGAATGGAGATGGATAAACTGATGAGACAGAGGAGATAAATAAACTGACAAGACTGAATAAAGATGGGTAAACTGACAAAACTTAATGAAAATAAGTAAACTAACAATACTGAATAAAAATGCAGAAAGTGATGAGACTAAATATAAATGAGTAAACTGACGAGACTGAATAAAGATGCATAAACTAATGTTACTGAATAAAAATGGATAAACTGATGAGACTAAATATAAATGAGTGAACTGATGGGACTGAATGAAGATGGATAAACTGACAAGACTGAGAGAAGATGGATGAGTTTATGAGGATGAATGGGGGTTTAGGGGCAAAGCCCTCAAAAAGCTTTGGTGCATGCTGAAGTTCCAATGATACCACAATGGTATTAAGGGTATATCTTTATAACCATTAAGTCAAATTATATGAATAAGATACCATTAAAAAGCCAAGAGCAAGTACTTTACCCAATCGCACTAATGTTAAGCACAATTTCCACACCATCAAGCACTACACTATGATTTTCCCAAAACCTGCAAATATTGCAACTCTAATGATACCATAATTTTAATAAGGGCATATCTTCACGACCATTGGGTCAAATTATATGAGTAAGACACCATTAGAAAGCCACAAGCAAGTGGTTTACCCAATTGCACTAATGCTAAGTGCAATTTTTACACCACTAAGCACCACACTGCAATTTGCCCAAAACCTACAAACATTGCAACTTTAATAATACCACAATTTTAATAAAGGCTTATCTCTATAACCCTTGGGTCAAATTATATGAATAAGACACCATTAGAAAGCCAAACATAAGTACTTTACCCAACCCCACCAATACTAAGCACAATCTCTACACCACCAAGCACCACACTGCAATTTACCCAAAATCTGCAAACATTGCAACTTCAATAATACGACAATTTTAATAAGGGTATATCTCCACAACTGTTGGGTGAAATGATACAAATAAGACACTATTAGACAGCTAAAAGCAAGGATTTTATTCAACTGTACTAATAATAAGCAGCAGGGGTTTGGGGGCTGCGCCCCCAACAAGCTGTGGCCTGGGCCGAAGGTACGGGGAGTGAGCTTGCGAGCGACCCGTGCCGTAGGCACGGCTAACAGCTTGTCCAAGACTTATCTCTCAACGCCCACTTTAGGAAGGAGGGATTTGTAAGATATTTATGTCAGCACATAGCAGGGTGAACCGAAAAGGAAACTGTGGCTGAGTGGACAGAACAGGAAATGTGCTCCCAAAAAGGAAAGGGGTGGCTGAAAGCTGAACATGGCAATCGATCCCCACGGTTTGGGCACCTGCGAGGCGCGCCCTTCGACTCGAATGTTTTTTTTAAATGTTTTCTTTTTTTTTTCGAATCTCTTCTTTTCGAATGTTTCTTTTTTTTTATGTTTTTTTTTCTTCCTGTTTTTTTTCTTCCTGTTTTTTTTCTTCATGTTTTTTTTTCTTCATGTTTTTTTTTCTTTTATGTTTTGTTTTCTTTATGTTTTTTTTCGAATGTTTTTTTTTTCAAATGTTTTTTTTTCGAAATGTTTTTTTTTCAAATGTTTTTTTTTCGAGATGTTTCTTTTTTTTATATGTTTTTTTTTCGAGATGTTTCTTTTTTTTATATGTTTTTTTTTTCAAGATGTTTCTTTTTTTTATATGTTTGTTTTTCGAGATGTTTCTTTTTTTTAAACGGTGTTTTTTGAATGATTCTTTTTTATATGTTTTTTATATGTTTTTTTTTTCAAAATGTTTCTTTTTTTTTAATGCTTTTTCTTTCTTCAAATGTTTTTTTCAAAGTTTTTTTAAATTTACATCTATTAAAAATTTGTCTTTCTTTTACAGTGATAGCATCTCTTAACATATTAATGTGTGCTTTATGCACTTTTTGGCACAACAACACCAGCCAAAAAATAAAAATCAGATAAAATGTGACAATTTGTAGGAACATAACTGTATAACTGTTTAAGATGCCTTTTTTCAAAAAATAAAATAAAGTGCAACAAAGTGCAAGTGCCCTGCCAAAAATAAAAGTGTGTTTGGACATGTTTTTATTTTTATTGGCACATGTGATATAACATTCTATTACCCCTTTGTAACATTGTAATTTACATATTATCTAGATACTTTATCACAGCGGATTCCATAAACCATGTTGTGTGCCATTTTTACAAAAAAAATATCGGCTAATTTTCGACAAACTCTGTCACATCACATCAGCAAGATGACACGTGGCTAGAATGCCTTTCATATCAAGGATTACTGGTGTGACAAGTTATGGTCACGATAGTCACGCCACAGACATCAGCTAAAGCAACGGAAAAAAAGAGTGAAGGGGGTTAGCGAATAACAGTGCATGGAGTTTGCCAGAAATTAGCCAATATTTTTTTTGTAAAAATGGCACACAACATGGCTTATGGAATATGCTGTAATTTGCAAGGCATATGAAAGCACACATTCTATTGCATAAAGCACCATAATCATCCTAGCAATAGCAGAGACTTAAATAAGTTGCCTCTGAAGTATAAGAATGCACAATACTCAATAAAAAATAATCTGTAGTCAAATTAATCTGTAACTTTCTGAGCTGATTAAGATAAAGATCTCATATGTCAAGTTACTATATAGTACATTACTTAAAAGTTGTAGTGCTTTGTTATAAATTGAAATAATTCAACCCAAAATGGAAAACTAATTTTATTTGGCATTCAAATGTTTTTTTTTTTTTTGGAAAACTCAGAAAACATTGTTGCTGTTGCCAATGTATGCAATAGCAACAAAATTTTGTGAGTCTAAATGTATTAAATGCACTTTTATACTTATCTTTTATATATATCTTTTTATTATTATAGTGTTCGGTAGAGTTGAATTTGCATGTAGTAGTTGAAATTGATTTTTCTTGAATCCAAATTACAGCATTTCTACTTTAGAGTTTTATAGGATATATTGTTATAGGTCTTTAACATGTACATGTAAATTGGCTAAGGTGTGCTGTCTCAAGAATATATTGCACAATGGTTACCGGGAATGAGAGTCAGTAATTTTTGTCAAAAATGGATCCTATAGGTCCAAAATTGCACCAAATCACTATGGAAAAATTCTGTCATAATTATAATACATATATTAATGTGCTCCAATACTACATTCATTGCTGTAAGGGGTTGTGCTCATGCAATGGACAAAGGAGTGTCTTGGCTGTCTTTGTTACAGAAATGTCACAAAGAATTTTAAACTCTGAAAACAGCAAAAAGCATTGCTGATTTTCTTAGGGACAAATGAGATGCAGCAACCCAAAGGTGGACATGTGACCAGTGGCACATCCAAAAGCATTGTTGGAGCAGCCCAAGTGGCCTGAGCAGCAGTTGAACTTTTGAATGTGTCTGTCATGCTCATGGACTATCTTGCTCACTGCATGAGCAACAATAACTCACAGCAATGAATATAAAATTAAAGCATGTTACATATATATTATGATCATGACAGAATTTTTCCAAAGTGATTCATGCAATTTTGGACCTACAAGATCCATTTTTGACAGAAATCACTGACTCTCATTCATCAGGAAAAGTGTCATTACTTTGTCTTTTGAATTTGTCTTTTTGTGTCTTTTGTACTTTTACTTTACTTTCTGTCTTTCACCTCATGTCTTTGAAAGTAAACTGACTGGACTTTTTAAGACAAAAAAAGACAAAAAAGACAGGAAAAAGTACATGCAGTTTTCCTGATGTTCTTTGTAACCATCGTGCAATAAATTTCTGAGACAGCACACCTTAGCCAATTTACATGTATATGCTAGAGACCTATAACAATATCCCATAAAACTCCAGAGTAGAAATGCTGTAATTTGGATTCAAGAAAAATCAATTTCAATTACTACATGCAAATTCTACTCTCACTGTGGGCATTTTAAAATGAAATCCCATTCAGTCAGCTAATTTAAGACGTCTGATTGGTTAGTTTACAATGTAATCCAAGATTACATCCTAGAATGCCTGCAGTGTCTGCTGAACACTATAGTATATACTATAGTATTTCAATCAATTTAAATGTTATAGGTTACACACCTTTAAAATTTCCAAAATATTTAGCAGTCACAAGTTACAAAAGACCAAAAATTGAAAATATTTCTGCCTGGCCCTATGGCCCACTAAATGCATTAAACTTTAAATTACTGATTCCTTTTAGCATAAGTTCTGAAATTTTTCTAAGAGTCACAGGTCCCAAACAGGCTGTTTAAATTGTCACTTTTGAAAGTACGGTAGCTGTCATGGGTCACACCCCCATTTGAATTGATTGG
>WHVC01000298.1:0-29204 GCA_015178925.1 Russula emetica | reverse complement strand
CTACTAGCTGCTGCCTCTGAGCACAAAGTAGGATATTAAATCATGAATCGATTGTCGACGACAATGAGGAGATGGCACATCCTAGGGATTGTCATGACGGGTTGGAGGATGGCGAGGAACAGCGAAGTAGTGCTTTGTTGCCAGTGAAAGTAAGCGTTGGAGTCATTTGGCATCTAACCCGCAGAGGACAAGATAAATTCCGCGGAGAATTACTAGTAAATTATAATCGTCCAAAACTCCAAAGTAAAGTCCAAACTAAGAAAAAGTTCGTAAAGTTCGTAATAGTCTCGGTCACATTGACACCACCGATAGACAACCGCAGAGGCCGAGGTTCAAGTCGAAAGCGAGCCGTATATAGAACTATCTAATACTTCGTACCATTAATTGGACGCCGCCAATTGCTTGCCTATGGCCAGCGCCTTTGCCTTGAAAGCAGCGAACGAGTTATAGCTGCCATCAGGTCCAGGATTCACTGCAAATACCATGCCCTGACCACAGTGGCTGGCCGCAGTGTTGGCAGCTTGGCGGCAATGAATCCAGACAGGGTTTGTCTAGTAAGAAAAAGATCAGAAAGGACAGTTAGTTCCATCATGGGGGATATTTGAAGTTAACGCGTACATCTTCAACAATGAATTCCCGAGTGGGAAGGTCGTCGTCATAGGTACCCAGTGTAACAGGGACGCTATGCGGTACAGACATATCAGAAAACACGCGGTGTGAGATATACTTGGATGGATAGATAAGACGCACAAGCCAGTGTCGACTCCGCCCCAAAGAGGAGTGCATGGTGCATCAAAGCTGGACTGGGTCACCGTGTGGTTCTTGGGATGGAACGTGAACGAGATGGTGTCTCCAGGTGCGGCGCTCTGAATGAGAAACGTGTCAGCACAACTGTCGATATAATGACTGTTTGGTTGACTAACGATGTAGGGCGGATCATAGATGAGGCCTGCAGTATCGTTGCTGACATTGACGCAATGGGTCACCGGAGCGGGCGGGGAGTACCAGGGGGCGGCGGACGAGAATAGAACCATTCCGCTGAGGAGTGCGAGAGAGGTGAAGATCATGGTGTTTCGTGAGAAATAGTCTAGTAGAGAAAAGTAAAGAGAAGACAAGGAGAATGAGACTGGTAAGGACAAGCAAGCATCGAGACAGCTCATTTTATAGCACAGTGGGTGCCAATAGGGGCAAGTCAAGTTTTGAGTAATGGCCGAGGACTATGATGGTGTTCAACCACTTGGGACCAGCTGAAACGACCGAGATGGCCATGGGCGTGCCATGAGTGGGTGTAGACTGTATGGTGCCGTGTTGGATGTTCACCATATCTCCAATAGCTATCCTCATGGCGGGAGCATGTGGCTGTAAGCGCTGTAATCCTTGATGAGCGCCAGCATAGCGTGGTGCTCAAAAATCTTGGCGATGTTGATATGAAACGATTGTGAGCCATTTAAATATTGGGCGCGCATGAGAAGAAGAATAGGATATGGGACAGCGTTGAACTATGGGCGCAATGCTAGTGAATGTGTTATGGCACAGGTAAGCAATGCGTGCATCCGAATGGGCAAAACGCACAGCGCTTACTAGCGCGGCCAGGATGTGGGAGTCGGAGTCCTGCGAGCTGCGGGTCGTTTGTTGACGTTATTTTCGTGGCGCGAAAGCAGGCCCCACTGTCCTTCCTCATAGTCGGCGAAAAAAAGCCGCGGAGACTGTGTGGGTTGCAGCGGAACACACTTTCATTTGTTTGCAGGGAATCCCGGCCGCTCACGCAAGTCCAGGTCACAGTGAGAATCTGCACGGGGAACGGGGAACCGCTAGACCAGCGATTGCAGTGCCGATGCCGATGCTATGGTTTTGAGGACCATTCTGCTTCGAAACAAGTGTTCGGAATGGTGGACTGTCGTCATCACGTTCACGTTGCTGCTCTGGTCTTGGACACCTCAGAGTTGAAAGACCGTTGAGGACATTGAGTTATTTTAAGAGTTAATCTCGCTATTGAAGGTCTTGATAGTACAGCTGGTACTGTGGCTAAGGTAGGACACTGCGAGAAGGGAGTCCTCGTGCTGAGCGGAAGGAGAGGGAGGGAGAGGGAGGCAAACAGAAGGGAACAGACACGAAGCAGCACACACAGAGATAAGAGAAAGGTAGCACACTTTTGAATCTTGATTAGAACGCGACGCTCTGCTCAACTAGGAGAGCGACTTTAAATACGCGCAAGTACAGTACCTACAAAGCGAGGATCCGAGTCATGGGGGAGCGTCAAATATACCGTATGAGAAAGGAGTGTGCTGTGTTACAGAAAGAGCGGAGGGTGAAATAGTTAGCATAAAAGAAAGATAAACCGAGCGAGGGAGGCGGAGAAAACACATGAGGAGTGAGGGAGGTAAGGGAGGGCGGAAGACAGTATACTCTCGCGACAACCTCGATAGACAAAAGAGAGGTACAGTATGGATTTGTATACTGTACCTGCGCGCTCATGAAGCGTGTCGCACTTCTCTTTCCCCATCACCCACGATCCTACTATCCTCGTCTCAATTCCTCACTTCCCCCCTTATGTCTCATATTCACCCCACTTCCACATCATCCAACTTCCAACTAATTTTCGATAATGCCTTGAAAGCGTACAAAAAACGCACAAAGAACGATCTTCTCACGCATCAGCTCGCTGTCCGGCTCGAAGCCTGCAATTCGTCTAGCAGCATTCTCACCGTGCTTCAAGAGCTAGTCCAGGAGCTCAATCGGTCTCAACGCAGCAATACGAAGTGGCTGGACCCAACTGTGAACGTCCTTCTTGCGTTCTCAGAGACACTCGGAGAAAGTGTTGGCTCGGTATGCTTCAGAACATGAACTTTACCGAGATCTACCCTCTCATATTTATTTGACAGGTATTCTCACCTGCAAAGACGATCTTAATTGGATTTGGTGTCCTTCTTTCAGTGTGTACCCTTCTTAATATTTTTTCTGCGGTCCATCGTAATACGAACGATTCTTAGACAGCTAAGGATGTTCACGCGGATCAAGACACTCTCTTTGAGATGTTCGAGCGCATAGAATCATTTTTCCGGCGTCTGGACATATACACTAAAGTGGCGCCAAATCAAGGAATGGCAGACACGATCACGGCAATAATGGTTGAGGTCCTAAACATTCTTGCCATCGCTACAAAAGAAATCAAGCAAGGCCGAATGAGTAAGTCCTCGCTGTAACGAATAAATTTCCATTAATGGAAACATTTTCAGAAAAATATCTAAAGAAACTAATCGAGAAACTGATTGGAAATAACGACGTCGAGGATGCGCTGAAGAGACTGGATAGGCTGACGCAAGAGGAGGCTCGAATGGCCTCTGCGCAACTCCTGGAGATCACGAATACAATCGATAACAGAGTCGGGGGAATTGCGGATAACGTGCTCGTTGTTGACAATAGAGTGGCGGGCATCGAACGTTCGTGGTTCCCGAACCGCATTCATGCTGGACATGCAGGCTCAATCATCCTCACAGAGAATCAATTACGACAGGATCTTCGTAGATGGCTCTCGCCACAAGATCCATCTACGAATCACAATATCGCATGCAACGCCCATCACAAGGGAACGGCGACCTGGTTTTTCGAGAGAAGGACGTATAAGGAATGGAAGTCAACAGGTTCCGAGTCATTACTCTGGGTTCATGGAAAACGTATGCCCCTGTCCCATTCTGCCGCCTGACGCCACCTAATGACATCCTTTATTTGTAGCTGGCTCCGGCAAGAGCATACTTTGGTTCGTAGAGCCTTCACTGTCTTTGTCAACGATAATTGAGTCGCTCCTCGTTCTCCAGTTCTACAATCATCGAAGATGTGAAAGCCATGTGCAATGCCGGTCAAGCCTCGATTGCATATTTTTATTTTGACTTCCGAGACATCAACAAACAACACTGGCGTGACCTAGTCCCTTCCCTACTCACCCAACTTTCCACGCAATCTAGTCCCTGTTGCGATATTCTATCGCGTCTTTATTCCAGTCATGACAACGGCGCGCAACAGCCTAATGATGACGCTCTGAAACGGTGCCTGATAGATATGCTCACAATCCGAGATCGCCATCCGATCTACTTAATAATGGACGCCCTTGATGAATGTCCCGACACCTCCGAGGTTCCATCACCTCGGAATCGGATACTTCAGCTGTTGAAGGAGCTCGCTGACCTTCAGATTCCAAACCTTCATATTTGTGTCACAAGTCGCCCAGAATTCGACATACGAGATTTCCTTGGGCCACTGACCTCTCGCCAAGTGTCCCTCCATGATCAAAGCGGTCAAAAACAGGACATTGCGGATTATGTTAGGTCCGTTGTCTACTCGGACTCGGAACCGATCATGCGGAGATGGAGGAAGGAGGATAAGGAATTTGTCATCGAGACACTCTCTGAACGGGCTGACGGAATGTAAGTGAACTGTTTTACATTCGTAATACTTGTGCAAATCGTCGGACAGGTTTCGGTGGATATTCTGTCAGTTGGAAGTCCTACGTCAATGTCTTCCACCAAGTGTCCGACGAACGCTCAGGGAATTGCCGGAATCTCTGGACGAGACTTATGAGCGTATACTGAGGGAGATCAAGAAGCCGAATAGGGACATCGCTCGACGAGTATTACAAAGCCTGGTTGTGGCCACCCGGCCCCCTCGTGTTGCGGAGCTTGCGGAGGTCCTCGCAGTCGACTTCGATGACGCGGAAGGGATCCCGAGGTTGAACTCAGATTGGCGGTGGGAAGACCAAGAACAAGCACTTCTAATTGCATGCTCGAGTCTGATTGTTATCGTCGAAGCTGGCGACGTCAAAGCTAGCGATAGTGACTCGGAGGCCGAAACTGACGATGGCGACTCGCGTGTCGAAGCTGGTGATTCGCGGATCGTGCAATTCTCCCATTTTTCCGTCAAGGAATTCCTGACCTCGTCTCGCCTCGCTACTGCAAGTGGAGAGGTTTCAAATTATCATATCGGTTTGAAGCCCGCGCATACGATCCTGGCGCAAGCCTGCCTGGGCGTTTTACTACAAATACAAGATAACGTCGATAGGCATACACGCAAGGACCATCCGCTGGCTCGATACGCTGCCAAGCAGTGGGCAACTCATGCGCAATTTGGGGAGGTGTCGTCATGTTTACACAAAGCGATGGAATATCTCTTCGACACGAACAAACCACACTTTAAGGTGTGGCTCACGCTATGCGATATAGACACCGAGCCCAACGAGGGTAAAACCTTTTACCGGTTCGCATCATACCCCAAATCCCCCGCGGCTCCCCTATATTACGCAGCACTCTGTGGATTCCACGATCTCGTAGAGCACCTCATTATCAAGCATCCGCAGGATGTAAATGCTGATGGGGGCTTCTATGTGCGACCAATAGTGGGAGCATTGGCAGGAGAACACTTCCGGACGGCAGATTTACTCCGTCATAACGGCGCAGACCTAGATCTCTGGGGCTCATATAGGAGCAAACCATTGCATGCCGCAGCTCATTCTGGAAAGTTCGAGGTGGTCCGAATATTAATCGAGTACGATCCCGCCGACATCAATGCTAGGAGTGGGAACGGGTCGACGCCGTTACATTGGGCATCAATAGGTGATAATTTCAATGACGGTTCTGTCATTCGATTACTGCTAGAGCATGGTGCGGATATAAATGCACAGAACCAGGACGGCAGGACCCCGTTGCACTGGGCCTCGTACAATTGGGCGCTGGAGGTTGTGCGCCTGCTGCTCGAACACGGTGCTGATGTAGAGGCGAAGAGCAATGACGGCAAGACCGCATTGCAGGAAGCGGCTGACAGAGGATATGACGAAATCGTGAAATTACTGCGAGAACATGGAGCCAAGTAGAAACACCTTGTAGCTTTTAGTTCTTTGGTATACGTATCCAATTTCTTGTCGATAGAAAATACCATCGTGTCATTTTTTCTCGTTCAATCATTGTAACTAACGCCGTATGTCACGGTGACAATAACCGGTGGCAATAACACTCGAATAACTACTCATACTCATCTACCCCAACCAACTAACTTGCAATGGAAGTCAATTGTGAACTCGGAAAAACCAGAACGTTCAGTTTCGGAATAAGTCAAGTGAATTGACTGGGGAGTAGAGCTAGTAACGGTGGTATGCCTATCCAGTCTGCCAGTTTTCTCAGTTTCGCGTCTTACGAAACGCGCGCGATTCAAGTCATGAGGTAGTGCGGCGGATTCGGTTAGAATTAGTATACTGTGCTCTTGGAGCACGGAGGGTCGATCTAGTAGGAAGCGGAGACTGACTTGGAGGGCCAAGAGTGAAGGAAGTGAATGAAGATCTTTTACTGACTCGGAATCGGTACAAGAACGAACTCGGTCTGTGGGCCCGGCCATGACTTGGTCTCACTCTTATGAGCACTTCTAGAAGTCAGACTGCTGAAAACAAGGTAGTGTAGTTGCTGCGAGGGTGAGGGTGTCGTCCAAGCAGGGAAGAGAGAGAACGAGAAGGGGCGCACTTTCGCACATCCATCATCCATCTTCACCCTGGTATCCTTCTCTCACCGCCGAAGCCCCGTACAGCCCACACCGGAGGACCGCAAAAAATATCTCGACGCTCAAGAGATGAAGCAAACATGAAATTATTACGATATCAGTATCAGTGACAATCCCTGGTTTTGGTCCTTTTGGATAAGTTTATCCATCTATCGTGGGAGAAGAAGCGGAAGACATATATAACTTAGTCTCCCTGACCAACCTCGATAGACGATTCCATACCTAGCTTAAAAGAGAGGGTAAGTTAGCTGCTAGTGGTCGAGGATCGGGTATTAGCGCCGCAGGTTCGCCAACACGTGTCAACTAGAGTCAACGGTCACATGGCGCAGAGCACTAAAGTGTACTAAAACCGGCATTCAATATTCAACTGTCATGCCAAAACCAATTCACGATGTGCTTGAACAGAGCTAGGAAATACTGTAGTCTCGTTCCCAGGCGTTTACACCATTTGAGTCGGAGTCATGTCGGAGTGAGAAAAACCGAAACACGAAATGTTTTTCTAACTCCGCAGGTCTGAGTTCTAAAGTCTGGTCACGAGACTAGAAATACTGTATCTGGCATAAAGTTTTTTTGTTTGTTTTTGTTTTCGAATTCTTTGAAAAACTCGAAAACGCCGACTGTACATGTGAACTACCCTCCTACTATGTGGTAGTAATGAAGAGTCGGAAACGGCCGCAGTTTCATTAACACTCTAAATAATACCGAGAATTGAAGGTCTCAGGCCTCCGGTGTTCAGGTGTTCCATGCAGAGAAGACGACCGTCCTGAGTTACTTGTTTGATCTACTATACGTTAAATGAATTGGTCGAATCCAATTAGGAAGGCAAGCGCTTGGCCATTCCGGCTAATTTTCGCCGACGAGAGAGAGTCCGGGTCTCGGATGGCCGGCTCGCCGGCTCGCCAAAGATGGCTAATGTCGCTTTCAACCAGTCACGGCGACCATGAATCGGATTCAATACTGTAGTGCTTCTCCGCTTTTGAATTACTCCTTCAACGTGATCCCGTCGCCGTTGCATCTGTCGATTTACATCCTGCATCCCTTTTTTTGGGTCACTCCTCCGGTCCCACATGCCCTTCAGCCCCGCTAGGCTCTCTCTCTCCTCTCGATTATCTCCAAGCGAATACACTGACATCTAGGGGAGACAGTCCCTTTTTTTCACAACCTTACACTCCTTAGTGTTTATTTCCCAGCGGCAGGCGACACTTGCGAACATACTCTTGCAAAAGACTCCGGTGATCGGTGGCGATCCTACATTGCAAGATGACGCTCCCACACCCACGCGCTACCTTCACATAAGCTATACTTATCCCACATGACGTTTGCGCATGGACTGTCACTTGTTGCTTGATGAACTTTTGTCACTTGCGCTGATGTCGGCCCGTATCTTGTCTTTACTCGCTTCGCTTATCCCATACCGCTCTTAATGATGGTGGAGTTAGCGTGGAACACAAATAAAAGGTGCTGCTTTATAAAGAAAAGGTCTCAAAATACATCCGGCCATCTAACGTCTATGAGCCATGTGGACCCCTCTTGTTATCCCAGCCTCACCGAAACAACCCTTCACGGATTACTCCCGTTGGAGGTTGCGCGATACCTACGACGGGAGACATGTTTGGGACTTTCTCAAGTCTGACAAAGAACTCGAAGCTCGTCCTCCCTCCGACGCAGATAAATATTGGCTAGGTCTCCCCCTTGTCAGTTTCCACTCGTACTTCTCAGGCCCTCCGTTTTTCCTGAAATAACTAACTTTCTGTATAGAATCTCCCATCACTCCCCACTCCGAAATCTCCACTAGACGCTGCCAGGAACGGATACTCATACCACAGAAGACTTCAAAGAAATGATGGCCATTGGGCTGCCGAGTTTGGTGGACCTATGTTTCTCTTACCTGGCCTAGTCATTGGTTCCTATGCTGCTCGCATGTCGTTTCTCGACGTAGAGAGGCTCGAAATGATTCGTTACCTTTTCAATCGCGCTCATCCCGATGACGGTGGTTGGGGTTTGTACGTATGTTTCCCCCATGTCGTTTCAAGTCACGGACTGATCATCACTGATGTGTCTAGACACATCGAGGGACCCTCGACAGCAATGGGTACCTCGCTCAATTATGTCACTCTTCGCCTATTGGGAGTCCCAGCCGACCACCCAGTGATCGTCCGTGCCCGCTCTACTCTGCATAAATTAGGTGAGCAGAATAACCCAGAAGCAATTTACGCTTGGCTTTACTTTTTTTTTTTAGGCGGAGCTGAGGCCTCAGCCTCCTGGGCCAAATTCTGGCTTTCTGTCTTGAATGTCTATGACTGGGAAGGTAACAATCCAATTCCACCTGAGTTATGGTGCGTGGAATATACAAATCAGCTCATTCAATTTGACTGGACACTTTTTTTCTTTTTTAAAAGGCTACTACCTAAATGGCTTCCTTTCCACCCGTCACGATGGTGGATCCACACCCGTACGATATACGTTCCCATGAGCTACCTATATGGTGTGAAATTCAAGGCTGCGGTAGACCCGTTGATTCTTGCGCTCCGTGAGGTTGGTTCTCTCAGTTTTATCCTAATCCATATTTGGTTAATTCGAAATCATCACATGCGCAAAAAAAAAAAAAAAAAAAAAAAGGAACTGTATACCCAACCTTACGATACGATCGACTGGCCTGCTCAGCGAAATAACGTCTCTGAAGCGGACCTCCGTTCACCTCACAGCAAGTTATTCGATTACATCTCCGTGGTCCTTGGTGCATACGAACAGTGCTGTCTCCCGCCGCTCCGTAATGCCGGCGTGAAATATGCGTATAAGCTCGTCGTCTGTGAGGACGAGAACACCTCATATCAAACGCTTGGACCTGTGTCTAAGATGCTCAATGTGGTCGCGCGCTTCCACGGCGACGGACCTAACAGTTATGCCTACAGACGACACGAAGATAAACGACGCGACTTTATGTGGCTTGGTGCTGAAGGCATGATGATGACCGGCACGAATGGCAGCCAGCTTTGGGACATAGGTTTCATCGCTCAATCTTTGGCGGAAACAGGACTAGGCGATGAAGAAGAAAATAGGCCAAGTGTAATCAAAGCTCTGCAGTGGCTCGATCGTTGTCAGATTCAGGAGAACGCGAGACATTTCGAGGTGATGAATAGGCACCGATCGAAAGGCGCATGGCCATTCAGCACCAGGGAACAAGGATATAATATTAGCGACTGTACTGGAGAAGGTCTGAAGGCGGTTTTGTTATTGCAGACCCGATTGGAGTATGTCATCCTTCCCGGATCAAAATTATCTGTCTGTAGGTGACGAGACTAATGAATGCACTGGCAGGTTCACACCCAAACTCGTAAACGACGACCGTTTGTTCGATGCGGTTGACACGCTGCTAACGATGCAAAATCCTGATGGAGGATTTGCTAGCTACGAGCTAGTGCGGGGTCCTAGTTGGGTCGAGTTATTAAACCCTTCCGAAGTCTTTGGTGAGTCCCATCCCCTATCCTCAGGCTGCCGTGACACAGCTCCGCCGTTGTTAATCCGAATACTAGGGAAAATCATGGTTGAATATGAATATCCGGAGTGTACAACTTCGGTACTAGCCCCGCTCTTTATCTTCCGAAAACACTATCCCCATTACAAAGCAGAAGAAATCGAGTGAGTCATTCATACGTAGAAGATGACCCATTCATTCACGAGGCGGAACTAACGTACTGTACTAACTTTTTATCAACAGCAAAACAACAGCCCGCGGTTTAAAATTTTTGCAAAATATTCAACAGCCCGAAGGCGGTTGGGCGGGCTATTGGGGTATTTGCTTTACTTATGCGACGATGTTCGCTCTGCAGAGCTTTAGCCTTGCTGGTGAAACGTACGAGAAAAACGATTCGGTTCGTCGGGCATGTGATTTCCTGGTGAGCAAGCAAAGGGCAGACGGTGGGTGGGGTGAGAGCTACAAGGTATGTCGATTTTTTTTTTTTTAAATCCGAAGTCATTCGGACGGGGAAGGCATCAATCAGGCTGAATGTTTCTTTCTTGGTATTACAGTCATGCGAAGAATGTGTTTGGGTCGAGCACGAAAATACCCAGGTGGTTCAAACGTCCTGGGCAGCGATGGCACTCATGTACGGGAAATACCCATATGCGGGACCGATCGTAAAAGCTGTGAAATTGGTCATGTCGCGCCAGCTGCCGGTTCGTGGTTTTTTTTTTTACTCGTTCCAAGTTTCGTGTTCTCACAAAGTCTCACACCACAACCGGTCACTGGCACCCCTCATCACGTTTTTCATTTCCATTTTTTTTTTTTGGTTTTTAGGACGGCTCGTGGGCACAAGAGGCCATTGAAGGGATCTTCAGTCGGACTTGTGCGATTTCATACCCGAACTTCAAGTTTACTTTTACTGTCTGGATGCTTGCCAAGGCACAGAAATACTTGGAAGAGCGCGGTGCTCTTCCACTGTAAAGAGGCTAACCCTCAGGCTGGTAGGCTTGTTGAAGCAATACCCGTAGTAGTAGATAATGATACATTTGGACGTTGTCCCCGTTGATACAGTAGATAGTCTTTTAGATCTGTATCTGTACGATATACACAGAACTGAGGGCGAGAAATGCGTATATCCCCATTCGTACCCGTAGTTCCTATACATGGAACGGTGCCATGTGCCCGAGTCGCTATTTAGCGCGATCACCTGTCTACCTGCGCGGAAGGTCTGCGGGGGTCGGCTTCTTGGGATCTTTTCGATGAAACGTGATTTTCCTGTTGATTTTCCGGCTTACTCGGTCTTACGTGACTCGTCCATGCAAGCTTTCTATTTGAGGTTGACAACTTCATGATAACGATATCGCATCTGCAGTTAGGCTCTTCCTATATAGTACTATGCGGTACTAACAGCTGCCACTGGCAGTCACGGTGGGCTCTGACTCGACTACTAAACAGACCCTTCGGTCACCTGGCACCGTCCGTCTTTGCCTCGTATGACGGAGGACAAACAACCTCCAAGTTCCTTTCCTCCGCCGGGCTGGGCCCACTGGCAGTTAATATATATTATATAAATGATTCACACGTGCCAGGGAAATCTCCGCGCGAAACTTTCTGGAATGGAAGAATTCAGAAGCCTAGCCTAGTAGACAGTAGTAGACACAGGCAATTGCTACATTACTTTTCGGCTTTTGTGACTTGTGAGGATCATCATGGTCGGTTTGTCAAATGCAGCGCCAGCACGGAGCGCCCGGGCTCGGGACCGACTGACGGACTCAGACGGATGAGAGAAAGACGATCCTGGCCCGGGCAATTGAATACGCCTGCCAGTCCTCGCACGCCCGTCACGGTGTTTCACACTGTTTTACTAGTACCATTCCTTTAATCTCAGAACACGTTTACTGTAAGGAATAGAACAAACATCCGAGTCGTGCCAGCCTGGTTTCCATACTAGTACTAGTACTCGCGCGGCCGGGGACTGCGTATCATCCATCATCGCCTTAAGAGTGCGTTAGTGCGTTCCGCGTCCCTATACCAAATCAAAGCAGTCCGGTTTCTGCCCATTATAGTATAGTGATTATACCAAATGTGGTCCGGTGGTTGATTTGGGTGAAAAGCGTGGGAACCGAATGGCTGCCATCATCCGAAACTGGAAATGCCGCCGGTGATTAACTTACGGGATGCGAACCTGACTCAAATTTCCACAACTTGGGCCTGGCCTGGCGGGGGAGGAGGGCCTACTGTAGGGCCTCCACGCGCGACACTTTCAAGTTTCTGGAATGGGATGGATATGGAACTCATTTCTCGGAGTCTGGATATACAGGCAATTGCCAAATACCACATGGCACCTTTCGGGGTTTTATTGATTAAACCATGTGCCAGTGGAGTAGTAATACTGTACACTAACTTACGTCGTGACGGTGATTGGATCGTGTCAAGTGCAGCGCCAGCACGGAGCGCACGTACACAGACAGATTGATGGACCCAGAATGCCATCATTTGCCATACCATCAGTGCATCACGCCACAGCAACCATAAGACCGAATTTTCAATACACCCCTACAGTACTGGACCAGGCACTGGTACTGGTACGCCCACGACAAGATCCTCCACACTAAGTTATTTTAGTACTATTCCTTTAGTCTCAGAACTTAAACATCTATTAATAACCATACACAGTAGAACAACAACCGACACAGTCGCGTGCACATGGTAAGTTACGCGCCGCGGCGAGCGATTCGGGTCACTGCCAATTCACTGGGGTAAGCGGAACCACTCATTATGCATTACCTTCCATTCCATTCCGTAGTAGTATCCGTCACATGTAATTAGTTAGTCAGTTTTACAGCCTAGAGTATTGTCCTTCCTGCAGGACGACGCCCCGCGACTCACCCTCGTGCTAGTACTGTCCTGGCTATTTTGGATACTGAACCGTCAGTCGGTGATAGAGCGCTTTCAACTTCATGGTAAGTATGGCGAAGCCAGGCTGACTGACGCGGCCTGACGTGCTGTGTACTGTCTCATCGACTGAGTCATACAGTAGTACCCGACAGACGTACACGAGTGCGCATACTGTAATATCGAGCACACCAAACATTACTGTACACGTTCTTGAACCGTACTAGTAACCCGTTGCGCCGTCAGGATTCGTGCGAATTGAATATGTTTTTGGAGGAGGTTTTTCGTGAGAAAAAACGGCTGCCAAGAAGACTTTGACTTGGCCCGATCGAGATCCTGGGCCGCGCTAAAACTGAAGCCATACATGTACAGTATGTCATGTAACGTTTGACCTGTTTTTTTTTTTTTTTTTTTTTTTTTTTTTCAAACTCATGACATGTGGCACTGCCAAACATTTTGACGCCCAAATAGAAGCGAACTTCATCTATGGTGAAGCGGATAGTAGACAGCAACTTCTTGGTCGATCTGCATTAGACAAACTGCATTTCTACGTGTCAGTGGAGAGAGATGAAGGGAAGGTGTAGCCAACGAGTACAGTAAGAACCAAAATAATAGTGCGCGCGCAGCGCCGGGCGAGGCACGCAAGGGAATTTGGAGAACGGGAGTCCAAGGGTGATTATTACGAATGAAGGGTCCATGTGTACATACATACAGTCTGATATTTTACTTGTGAAGGGGTGCACTAAATGAGGCTGGGGACTCGCACAGTCACACTCGATGAAAAGAAGAATGGGCGCGAGCCCTGAAGGTGAAATTGAAGGGAATGAACCGCGGCTCAGACGAGAGCCCGTCTTGCGATAAAGCTGCAGAGTGGCCGTGGGGACTCGGAGTCGGACATCGCGCACGCTTGCCTTTCGGTAGTCTAGTAAGTAATTACGATCTTCTCTTAAATACCAACGGCACCCGTTTAGGACTAGAAGGAGATGTGTAAAAATTTCCGGGAATATAGGTAGACCATCACTGGCAATCACTTACATAGTAGTGATACCTTGGTCGAAGGCTGTAATACGTGCATAGCGCTCTTCGAAGGTCTCACCAGCAAATTGAGGCTCCTCTTTGACCTCAATTTTATATCTTGACACCAACATATTGATGACGGCTATACCCTCAGTTTCGGCAAACCTGAAAAAGAAAAAAATATGTGAACACCGTGAGTGACTCCGTCACTCAGTTTTCACCACGACAACTTGACTTGAACTCGCACCGTCTCCCAACGCAACTGCGGGCACCTGCAATTGAATGTGTTCTCAGAGTCATGATTATGATGTTGCAGTAAAGCGGCGAAGATACAAACCTTGTCCGAATGGTATAAATGCATCCTTTGGCCAGTCACTAAGGAACCGCTCTGGCATAAATTTATGAGGATCCTTCCAGTACCGCGCTACGAGACGTCGAGACTCGATTAAAAAACCGTCCACCAGGAACACAGCGCCCACTCAACGTACGATTGTAATGCAGGCCGGGCACATGAAAACAGATTTCCGTTCCCGACGGGACAGGGAATGTCGTCTTTCCACCGTGAGCATTGCTCACTGTCAAGGTGGTATCTTCCGTGGCCATCTTCGGGATGAGCGTTATCTAATCACCGTAAGATGTTCTGCCTTCAGTCTGGGAGCACGTTTCAATTAAACGTACAGGGGGGCTATAGACAGGGTGTAAGCCCGGTTTAGTAACACAATCGAAATATGCACTTACAACAGCCTAAGAGTCTCGTAGAAAACGCTACCTGGGGGTAAGGACCCTCGTTCCGACAGACTAAACTGGGTGAACTTACGCTAATGTGTGCGTAAAGTGGTTCCTGTCTTCGTAGGCCTACGGGAATGTTAGATCTTTATACGGGTTGGAATCCCTATAACCCACAGGTGTCTTATTCATGCTGGACATCACGCCCTTGATGTGTTGGTACAAGCGCTCTTGTTCATCCGGATACAGAGCCAGCAACGCAAATGTGAAACATAGCGTATGTGCCGTAGTCTGTAGGGGAGTGTTTTAGATCACGCACTCACGGTGCAGGAAGAAGAGGATGACCGTACTTCATGTCCAGCAAGAAGGAAGATAAACATGTTTCCTGTGATCGCGAACGCTACGTCTTCCAAGAAATCAAACGGTTCGACACTGGATGCTTACCAATAAGCTCGTCATCATTTAACGCCTCTCCATCATCCGCCGCCTTCAGGAGGCCGCTAAATAGATCATGGCGTTGTTCTACAGTATCCGCGTTTCTGCGAGCTTCCACCATTTCCAGCATGTATTCCTGCTCGATGTATGAGACATGGATGAAAATACACGGTCAGGACGACTTGTAGAAACAAACCTTCAACTCCATGAAAGCCAATTGAACTTGCTTTGTGTGCTTCGTTACGTTCGTTGCCCAGTCGGGAAGGGCAATTTTCAGGATTAGATTAGTAGACACGGTGTGTAGTGCGTCCTTAAAAGTCATATGGTGGCCAGGAGGAACAACGGAGTCACTTGTCCATGTGATCCGACTGCCGAACTCTAGTACAGGTTGTCATAAAGCCAGTACGGGTGGAAGACATAAACTACCTGCGGCACTGAGGATGAAAAGCGCCAACTGGTGGAGATGTCGGTATAAGGACAAATCTGAACCGTAGGGATACATACCGGAACAGTGATATCAAGAAATTGGTCCACAACGATTTCAGAGCTATCGCCCCAGACATGGTCGAACAGGTCTGTCATAACCTGGCTGGTCTCGTCCCACACTAATCTATTATTTCTCTTGCAGTCGCGATCAGCCTTGTTAGACACAAACTGAGCTCGGAGCCTAAGCGTACCTCTGAAAATGCTGGAGCAACAATCTTTCGATACTTTTTCCATTCGTCTCCTTCAGAACCTATGATGTTTACACCAAAAACGGCCAATACCGCATATAGGTGTATGGGCTTGGGAAATTTGGCACGAGAGACTGTGACTTCCTGCGCGCCAAGAGTTTGGAGGCGTTAACACAATTCGGGTTAAAGTAGACGTACTTTGATGGCGGCAGCATCTGCAAGTTGTATAGTGCACTTTGGTCGAGGAAATGTGGTAACCTGTGAGTATTCTTCTTTGAGTTTACATCCTTCCGATAATGTATGATGAGAATTACCAGAGCAGTCGCGTCCTGTCCAGCTGCGGCAAATTCTGTGGGAGAATGCGTATTAGAGTCAAACAGCGTCCTCCTGAACTGTTGTCATCTGCCCGTACCTTCATATTTCTTACTGAGTAACCGCGTAATTCCCATGTTCAGATAAGAAACCGGAGGAGCAATTCGTGCAATTAATAGCCCTGGAGCAGAGTCCAGACCGAAAAGGAAGTATTGACCAGAGAGATAGCTACCCGGAGCGACTCAGAATCGACCAACTAAGATTAGAGGAACACAAACCCGACATCACGAGTAACTCTTCGAAGATCCAGGAGGAGCTGTACGAGAAATAGGCCAAAGAGAGAAAGGACGATGGATAGCGCTGTGGTCATCGTTAGATTAGAGGGCGTGTGACAAAGGCAGCATGTGAAGGGGCTGAATTGGATTTATACCTGTTCCCAGGCAGCCGAGCTCTCACTGACGGGGCGCTGGACGAGCAATCGGAGCAATTAATAATTCAGTTTATCGTGCAGCAAGGACTTCCACATGACTCCCACACGTCCAACTCGCTAATAAATTGACAGAGGAGCAATAGGGAGCCTAAATGGGGTTTGGTACTTTGATGTAAGTCATGTAACGGGGTTTCTCGTGGGAAAAATAGAACTACAGTACGCAAAGTTAGCGTCGATCTGTAGCCGGTGCGGCTGGGAAGGCGCCTGAAAAGGAAGTGAGCAGCGTGGGCGCTGTGGCAGGTCAAGGCTGAGGCCGTCAAGCAGGTGCCAAACTTGAAACCAGGTCGCATTCTATGAGAGGCGGCATGCCCACTCACGAGTGGGGAGTGGTCATCGAAGAGGTGTATTCGATGATGTATAATAATGGATTTTACAAAACCTGACTGAGTACGCTAGGAAGATATCGCTGCGTTAGAAAGGGAAGAACTAGCGACTCGGACGGACGACGGAAAAGATGAATAGGCGCCTGCCCAAAATTGAAGACACCGCTCTACCATGCCGGCATCGGCCCGGCCTCCCTCTTCGGCCCCGTACATCCTTCGCTTTCTCCATTGCCTTTTCTCAACACTCTACAGTACCCCCCCCCCCCCCGGGCCCCCACTGGCACTGGCCAGGGGCAAATCTTTGTCGAAGCTTCACCTTCTCGCTACCACCGCCCGCAGCCCCAGCTCGTTCGCTCTTCATTTTCTTTTCCCCACCCGCTGCACCCACAGAGACTCTCGCGCGAACGCGTCAAACCCTCTTCAACAATACAACACGTACTACAGCGTCCCAGACTTAATATCTCCATACTTTCTCTCTAGTTAAGTTTCAACGTTTGCAAGTTGCAACCGCCCCATTTCTTCGAACATCGCTTCACACCGTACTGTAGTTCACTGCTGTCAGCTACTGTAGTATACATTTGTAGCACTTATGTTCCCACCGCCGGGCCACCGGATCAGTCTGGGTCGCTCGGATGCCCTGCAGCGCGAGTGAGTTCTGCCACCCACCCACGCAGCTGGCAGACTCCCCTTCGCGTCCCGGCCGCGCCAGAAGGTGGCTACCGCTTTCCCCACTCCCTCTCGCACCCAATATATACATTGCTTTAGATCGCACCCATACTGTAACATGCCAATCTTTCTCTTCCTTTCCCATCGCAATAGTCGAACTCAGTCAAGAGAATACTGTATGTTCTACGAGCGGCGGACGCACCACTCACGAGATTTGTCGATTGCAGAGTCTTTTTTATGCGTGTCGCCGTCGAGTGCCAGTGGGGTAAGATTGCGTGTTAGTCCGTTGTTGCTAATACGCACTAACAGTAGATTGGAGGCTTTTATATCTAGAGGATCTTCTAGTCAGACTACTGGGATTCGAAGATCTAAGATGCTCAACATCCTTTAAGTTGAGTTGCCGATCGCGCCACTGGCACACGCCGCATTTCATAGCTAGGCTCGCGCCCCCGGCAATTTTTCTATATATATGGGGGCGCTCATTTCCTCTTCAAGTTCACGACCGCGTACAATCACTGCATGGCGCCTGATCGCTATTCACCTCGCTCTCCAAATGTCCTGTGTTCATTTACTGTACTTCGCCTTCTCATGTGCCAGCGGCGTTTCACTTCGTTTTCACATGTGAGGTATTCATTTTGTTAGTACTACAAAGCGTGCGTGCACGAGTATTCTATTCTCATCGCCCGTGTGTGCCTGTGCGCCTCCGGACCTCTGCCCGCTTCCCCGCGGCTTTCGCTTCTCTAGCGTGCGCGCTACCGCTGCCCTCTGTTTAGTTTCGCTATCTCATTGTTATCCCGAAGACTTAGTTGCTTGAGGACAAGTGTATGATTTAGCTCTAAGGGGTTCCGAATCGGATGGTTTGAAGTTGCATGAGCCAGAGCACTCACGATTTGGAAGGAATGGCAACGAGCGTGACACCATAAACAAAGCCCCTAGGGCCCCTACTAAAGGACAGCCCAACAGATAACAGCAGTATAGATGACGGGTATCATAGTCGGTCGCCCTGCGACAGAGTACAGTTGAACGGAGATATTAATCATATTATAGTAGCCGCTTGAAGAGACGTTCGAACCAGCAAACACGTCCGCCAAATATCTTGACGCTCGAGTTGAATCGAACACCATCTGTCGTGAAGCGCATAAACAGCATTTGGCCAGTCTGCATACTTACTAGATGAGAGCATTTCAACGTGTCAGTAGAGAGAGAGAGGAAGGGAGAGTATAGCCAAGAAGTCAGAACTTAACTTATTACTATCTCCTCTTAAATACCAACGGCATCCGAACAGGACTGGAAGACTGTCTATAAAATTCCTCCGGGAACATAGATATCGATCACTTACATTGTGGTGATACCTTCGTCGAAGGCCGTGATACGCGCATAGCGCTCTTCAAAAGTCTCGCCAGCAAATTCAGGCTCCTCTTTGACCTCCAATCTGTATCTTGATACGAGCATATTAATGACGGCTATAACTTCAGTCTCGCCAAACCTAAAAAAGCATATGAACACATTGCCATCTGAGTCAATTTTGCCACGACCGTTCGCACCGTCTTCCAAGGCAAGCGCGGGCACCTGCGAAGTGGTCTCGAGTCATGATTAGTGTTGCGGTGAGCTCGGCTAAGATACAAACCTTGACTGAATGGGATAAATGCATCCTTCGGCCAGTCACCAAGGAACCGCTCTGGCATAAATCTATGAGGATCCTTCCAGTACCGCGCTACGAGACTCGATGAGAGCTGTCCGCCTGGGAGACAACGCACACTCAGCGTACGATTATAATGCAGGCCAACTACGTTGAGTTCGATTTCCGTCCCTGACGCAACAGGGAATGTCGTCCTTCCACCAACAGCATTGCTCACTGTCAAGGTGGTATCTTCCGCGGCTACCTTAGGGATGAGCGTTACCTGATCATCGTAAGGTACTGCTAGCTTCTGTCGAGGGCCATATTCAATTTAACGTACAGGGGGGCTGTAGACGAATTGTAAGCTCGGTGTTGTAACACAATTGAAATATGCACTTACAACAGCCTAAGAGTCTCGTAGAAAACGCTACCTGGGAATAAGGATACTCGTTCCGATGGACTAAACCAAGTGAACTTACGCTAATGTGTGCGTAAAGCGGCTCGTGTCTTCATTGGTCTACAAGGATGTTAGATCTTTGTATGAATTGCGATTCCTATAACCCACAGGTGTCCCATTTAGGCTGGACATCACGCCCTTGATGTGTTGATACAAGCGCTCTTGCTCATCCGGATATAGAGCCAACAAGGCAAATGTGAAACATAGCGTATGTGCCGTAGTCTGTAGGAGGCTGTTTCAAGTCACCGAGCAAGCAAGAAGAGGACGATCCTACCTCATGCCCAGCAAGAAGAAATATGAACATGTTTCCTGGGACCGCGGATGCTACAGTTTCCAGAAATTCGAACGGTGTGACATTGAGTACCCACCAATAAGCTCTTCATCACTTAACGCCGCTCCATCTTCCACTTCGTCCTGTGCTGCATCCAAAAGGCCATTAAGCAGATCATAGCGTTGTTCTACATTATCCGAATTCCGGCGAGCCTCTACCATTTCCAACATGTATTGCTGCTCAAGGCATGAAGCACGGATGAGAAGTGCACCGTCAGGACAACTTGCAGTAACAAACCTTCAACTCCATGAATGCCAGATGAACTTTCCTTGTGCGCTTCGTGAGGTTCTTTGCCCAATCGGGAAGAGCAATTTTGAAGATTACATTATCAGACAGGGTATGAAGTGCGTCTTTGAAGGTCATTTGGTGGCCAGGAGGAGCAACGAGGTCACTTGTCCATGAGACCCGACGGCCGAACCCTAGTATCGGTTGTCATGGAACTAACAGGTTTGGAACGGGGGATAAACTACCTGCAATGCCAATAACGAAGAGGGCAATCTAGTGAAGATGTTGGGGACGTAGCAAAATCTGAGACAAAGGGAGCGTACCGGAAGAGTGATATCCATACATTGATCCACAACGATTTCTGGTCTATCTCCCCAGACATTGTCGAACAAGTCATTCATAACCCGGATAGTCTCATCCCACACCAATGCATTGTTTCTCTAAATATTCGCGTTCAGCCTTTGATAGGCGAAACCCGATTTCAAAGCGTACCTCCGAGAATGCAGGAGCGGCGATCTTTCTGTACTTCTTCCATTCCTCTCCCTCAGAAGCTACGATGTTCATTCCAAAGACGGACAGTGCCACGTAAAGATTTACGGGCTTGGGGAATCTGGCACGAGAGGTTGTGACCTCCTTGGTGTCAAGTTTCAAGTGTTGGAGGCTGGGTCTAACTCAAATTATTCAATCTGAGACCTACTTTGATAGCAGCAGCATCTGCAAGGTATATAATAGAGCTCGGCCGAGGAAATGCGGTAATCTGCAAGTTCGTTTCTTGAGTTTGCATCCCTTCCATAATGTAGTACACTGGAGTTACCACAGCAATCGCGTCCTGTCCGGCCGCGGCAAACTCTGTATATGAATGGGTGTTGGACAGCGTCCTCCTGTACAATTTGTCATTGGCCGTACCTTCGTGTTTCATCTTAAGCGCCCACGCTGTCCCCATATTTAGATAACGAGCTGGCGGAGCAATTTGTCCAATCAACCGTCCTAGAACAGTGCTCGGGCAAATAAGGTAGTATGGACCAGAGAGATTGCTGTCAACAGTCAACTCGGAAATCGACCAACTAAGATATAAGGCACACGAACCCGACATCACGAGCAATCCTTCGAAGATTGAGGAACAGCTGTAGGAGAAATAAGCAAAAGAGAGAAAGGATGATGGATAGGACTGTGGGCATCGTGGGATGTGAGCGTGTGCGATGAAGGTAGCGGCGTGTGAAGAATGGGCTGAATTACAGTACAGTATTGGGTTACTGTAGCCATCAGAGAATTTGCAAAGATAAGATTGGAGATAATCAGGCCTGATCATGTGCGTTATGTGCATCATGCCAATCATATCCGAACTGGTATGATCTCGTCTGATGAAAGTCGGGTATTCTCGCTGAACATTCTGTGTCAAGAGTGCTGAACATAATCAACGTCCGTCGTTTTAGGTATGCGCTGATCAGGGTCGTTCCGATTGATCATGTTTGATCATATTGAGTCAGCCTGATGAAAGTCGATATTTCTCGTGGGAATGTTGATCATTTTGTGTCAAGACTGCTGAGCATGATCAGCGTCCATTGTTTTGGGTATGGTTGATCAATCTCATTCCGACTGATCATATTTGATCATATCCATCCCACTTCAACCATGCTAGCAGGACGTAGTCATTGATGTTTTACTTGCCCATTCATGATCATTGCCTATATGATAGTCACACGATACTTAAATAAAATTTGCAGTTTTATTTCTCCTCGACTACACATGCAGTACCAACAAGATGGATGCAATTGTTCCAGAAAATGCGAGACAGGCCACAGTGTGTGCAACGACTGTGCCGAGCAGGACGACACGAAGATGCCAGCTGAAGATGGTGGTAGTGATGAGGCAAAGGACATGTAGCGCGGCTGAGTGTCGCGCCTGTGAGTTCGGGAAGGACAGAGATAAAAGAGTTTAGGGTCAGCATTTGACGAAAGGGGAGGACGTGTGTCGGGTCATTCACTCAGGCGAACGTCCAACGCCCTCGGGTCAAAGAGGCTGAAAGGGTGAAGGGGGAAAAGTGAGTCACCAAGGGGAAACTGTCGATTGTGGGTGTCCGGTAGCGTGATTATATACATAATTTGCTACCTACAGTCCGAAGGGAGGACAGTGGATCATATCAAGAACAGTGGATCACGTCAAGAAGTGGTCGTCACCTCGGCCGACTAATCCGAGTCTGCACGCGCAACCGCGCTATCCACCTTAAGCTTACAGACACCGAGGAAGATGCTGAGACGGGCGCGCGCAGTGTGCGGGTGGTGTGCAGCGGTGGAGTGGCGCGCACGGTGGACCTGCGTACATGCGTATGAGCCTCGTGGGTAGAGCATGATTGCTGTGCCAACAGCAACACACCATGGTAGGAACAGGATGGTGCGCGCGGTGAGGGTGAGCGAGAGCGAGAGTTCCGGTGGGCGGCATTGGTCTCCGCTCAATCATTGTGGCAGCCGCCACTAGGCTCGATGGGATAGACAGATCGGCTGCGCTCGCTGGGGCTCTGCTGGCCTTGTCAAACTGCCTGCGAGCCCGCCGTCGGCGGAATGTGTCGCGCGACAATGGCGAGGAAGCCATCGGCATATGTGCGGATCGCTGCGGAGAGGCGCAAGTACGTGGTCGAGGTCGACCTAACTCTGACTCTGAGTCTGCGTGGTACGTTCCTGGGGTGATGCCGGGAACAAACTGCGCGACAAAGGCTTGGGATATTGGCATCACCTCGATCGCGCGGAGGGTGTCCCAGGTGAGGAGCGCATCGTAAAGTTGCTCGGCGACGGCGAGTGTAGCGAGGTACAGGTACCATGGCTTCGGTTTAATTCCGTTCCATCCAAGAGAGGTAATTCAATAATCAGGATCAAAAATCGGGGTGAAGCGTACTCGGGAGAGAAACCCGATTAATAAAAGATGATTATACACGCACATTTCCGCCAAATATGCATCCTCGGGATATCGCCCAGTTGCGACAGGATTGGTCGCACGCGCTCCCTTGTTCAGGGAGTAGACACGGCGAAACGAATCGACGTATTTCTTGACGATCGGAGCATGGCTGGAATGTCACAGGGTCACAGCCTGCAGTAGGATCGAAGGTGTGGATCAAGGCATCTACATTTATCCTCCATTCAGCTCACCCAGATTTGGCATGACAAAAACGTGGCACCCGCACACACCTCGTTGCGGACGGCCCCAAGAAGCAGTAGACGCGGAGCTGTCAATGTTGAACTTGAGCTCGCCAAGTCCACTTTTGCCCGTGGGGCCACTCGAATTTGTGATTTGCTGTGATTGCTTCGACGGAGATGTATGCGTCGATTAGTCAGCGCAATGATGGATGTGTGGTCGGTAACAAATCAGTACCAGAGCTCCATGACCGTTAACGCCGTCAGGACCAATATTTGCCAGAAGACGAGCTGCCGATAGGGTTAGGACATAGCAACAATTAATGAAGGGAGAGGTAGTAGGTTGCTTGAAGCGAAAAAGTGTTAAGGTTCAACTTGTACAGTAGCTGACAAATCCATTTCCACGCCTGGTCCCGCCTGGTCCCGGAAACCGCAACCGTAATTTGCAAGTCCACAGCCCTAACTTACTGTAATTCAGGAACTCGTGCATAAAAAGTCACGAGACACCCCCAACTCAGATCCGCTTTTTTCAAACCCAGTCTGCGGCGCCTCCCACTTCAGCACGTACTATACATTATCCAGGTCGCGTTCGCGGAATCAAGCCAATCAAGGATGCGAGATACGACTTCTGCCAGTGGCGAGAGTGTTTAGTGACCCACAGCTTGGGCTGTGACACTGTATGTTCTTCGCCCAGAGTATGCATCTCTCACCAGGTCTATCGTAGTCCTTTTAATGTGTGTCGCCGTTGAGCGGCGTAGACTGTATGTTGGTTCATTGTTGTCAATGCGCCCCAGCGGGAGCAGCTGCCTGGAGGCCTGTATATCTACTATCTAGGGGATCCTTTACAAATCAGACTGTACCAGGATTTGAACATCAATAATTCTTTACATTCATCTAGTTGCCTTCGGCGAGGGTTTGGCGGGAGATCGGGTTCAAGTTGTACACATGCATGTGAAGGACCTGGGGGGTATGTGGCTCTTGTCGCAGTGCAGCAGTGCGCGCCCCATCTGCGTAGCTGTCAGTGACTACCTAGCCTATAAGAGCGCCGCGCACCCTGCTGGAGCTGCGAGCTTGTTCAGAGCACGACTATATCTTAGTAGCTTCTTGGGGCCCGGGCCAACTAGTAGACCTATTCTAGGATTACGGAGGAATCTCGAGAAATCTCGGTCGGCGTGACTTGTCCAATGCTCAGTATTGCGTCGGAACACGATCGACACGTCGGACGCATCCAACATCGACCTTTCTGTTTCCACAGGTCCCATTTTTCTTGACATACTGTAACGTAGCAAGCTCCGTTCTCTATCTTCTAAAGACTCAGCACTGAGTCTGTCAGCATAGTGAGACTCTCTGTAAGCTGTCACCGAAGTTGGTTTCTCCGAGAGGCCAACTTTGGTGATAGCTTTAGGCCTCCTTTTATTTATTTTTACCGTGTATTCGAAGCCCACTTTTAAACATTTATAGTATGTTTGTGCGTTCGGATGGGAAAACCCCATGCGGCTACTGCGTACTGTTTGGAATGACGAAGCTACAGCCTTAAGTGACCCTCTTCAATTTCCCTTCAATTTGTTTCGCCGGCCCAGAGGCCCTGCCGATTTGACTTGCAGTGGCTCATTCCCATAGATTCGACCGCTGGAAGACGAGTACATGGATTGACTCGGAAGGTTGAACATGCCATAGCACTAATTTACAGTAAATTCATGGATGATAAATATCACGGTCGTCCAGCGACAGAGTCCAGTTGAACCGAGATATTACATAACAGAAGTATGGAGGCAAGGTAGCCCGCTCCAGCTTTACAAACAGATCCATGATCCACCAAACATCTCGACGCTCAAACACGAAGCAAACTTCCACAGGTAATTACTATATCCGCCAGTTGACATCCGAGTGATAACCCCTGATCAGGCCGATCCATCGACAAGCTCCGCCATTTCTCGTGAGAAGAAGCGGATAGACAGTACTCTCTTGGCCACTCTGGATAGACAGCGTGTTAATAGAGATAGCGGAAGGGGGTGGGTGGCCAAGACGTACAAACCAAAGTAGTTACTATCTCCTCTTAAATACCAACGGCACGCGGAGAGGACTACAAGACTATTCGTAAAGTCGCTACTACTTGGATGTGAGTATCACTTACATTGTAGTCAAACCGGGAGTGAAGTCAGTTATACGCGCATAGCGCTCTTCGAAGGTCTCGCTGGCAAATTCAGGCTCTTCCTTGATCTCAATTTTATACCTTGACACGAGCATAGTCATGACGGCTATTCCCTCTGTCTCGAAGAACCTGGAAGAATTGTGAGGACTGTGCTCTCACGTATATTACAATAGCTCGCACCGTCTTCCCAGACAAGCGCGGGCACCTGCAAAGTGTTCGTGACTTATGAGTACAATCACTGCATGTGATGGACAACATATACCTTGACTGAATGGAATAAATGCGTCCTTCGGCCAGTTTCCAAGGAACCGCTCTGGCATGAACTTGTGTGGCTCCTTCCAATACCGAGCTATGAAACTCCATGAGGACATGTCCGCATGATATGAAGCCTAAAGCGTACGATTGTGGTGCAGGCCGGGAACGTGAAGATCGACTGCCGTCCCTGACGGAACAGGAAATGTTGTCATTCCCCCATCCGCATTGCTCACTGTCAAGGTAGTATCCTGCGCGGCGACCTTTGGTATGATCGTTACCTGAACACCATAAGGTATAGTTCGCTTCCGGTCGGAATTCATTCATTTAAACGTACCGGAGGGCTGTGGACGTGCCGTGAGCCTGGTTGAGGTAACAAGATTAAATAGCACTCACAATAGCCTGAGAGTCTCGTAGAAAATGCTACCTAAGGCTGAGAATCTTTGTTCTAGCGGAAAATTCGGGCGAACTTACGCTAATGGTTGCGTGAAGCGGCTCACGTCTTCGCACGTCTACAGGGATGTAAGCTATCTGTACGAATTAAGATCCTTGGCACCCACAGGCATTCCATCCAGGCTGGACATGACATTCTTGATCTGTTCATATAGACGCTCTTGCTCGTCGGGATAGAGCGCCAACAATGCAAATGAGAAACATAGTGTATGCGCTGTGGTCTGTAGGGAACCGTATTAGGTCAGCACAGCAGGAAGAAGGGAAGTATTCCACCTCATGTCCAGCAAGAAGGAATATAAACATGTTTCCTAGGAGGAGGGGTAAGCCGCTTTCCAAGAATGCCGAACGATCGCGACGTTAATGGCCCACCAAGAAGCTCTTCATCATTTAACGCCTCTCCATCGTCCGCCGCCTCCAAAAGGCCGCTAAACAGATCATGACGTTGTTCCTCATTATCCGCATTCCTGCGAGCTTCTACCATTTCCAGCATGTATTGCTGCGCGGGGTACGAAGCACGGGTGAGTCATGCATAGTGGACGACTTGTTGACATCAACAAACCTTCAACTCCATGAATGCCAGATGGACTTTCCTTGTGTGCTTCGTGAAGTTCTTTGCCCAATCGGGAAGAGCAATTTTAATGATTAGATTAGTAGACAAGGTATGAAGTGCTTCCTTGAAAGTCATCTGGTGGCCAGGAGGAACAACCAGGTCACTCGTCCATGTGACCCGATGGCCAAACCCTAGTATCGGCTGTCATAAGACTATAACGACTGGAACGGGTGTAAACTACCTGCGACGCCGATGACGAAGAGGGCAATCTAGGGGAGATGTTGGGACATGGGCAGAGTGTGAACCATATGAGGGCTTACTGGAAGAGTGATATCCACACAATGATCTACAACAACTTCGGACCTGTCGCCCCAGACATTATCGAACAGGTCGTTCATAATCCGTACGGTCTCATCCCACACCAATGCATTATTTTTCTGAACAGTCGCGTTCGGCCTTCATAGGCAAAGAACTGGTCTCGAAGCGTACCTCTGAGAATGCCGGAGCGACAATCTTTCGGAATTTCTTCCAATCCTCTCCTTCAGAAGCTACGATGTTTATTCCAAAAACGGACAACGGCACGTAAAGATTTACGGGCTTGGGAAACTTGGCACGAGAAGTTGTGACCTCCTAGTTGTCAAGTGTTGGAGGAGGGCCGGAGTCTAACTCAATCCGAAGTGGAGACGTACTTTGATGGTAGTAGCATCTGCAAGGCATATAATCGTGTTCGGTCGAGGAAACGCACTAACCTGCAAGTTTTCTTTCTTTTGAGTTTACGTTCCTTCCGTAATGTTACACAGGGAATTACCAGAGAGATCGCATCTTGTCCAGCCGCAGCAAATTCTGTTGTTTGGGAATGCGCGTTGGACAGTGTTCGCTTGAACTGTTGTCATCGGTCCGTACCTTCATATTTCTTACCAAGAGTCCACTTCGTACCCATATTTAGATAACGGACTGGTCGGGCAATCCGTGCGATTAACAGTCCTGGAGCAGAGCTCGTGCGGAAAAGATAGAATGAACCAGAGAGATTGCTGTGCCGGGTCAACTCGGGAATCGACCAAGTCAGATCAAAGGCGCACGAACCCGACATCACGAGCAACCCTTCGAAGATCGAGAAGAAGCTGTAGGAGAAAGAGGCCGAAGAGACTCAAGAGAGAAGGACGATGGATAGAACTGTGGGCATTGCTGGATGTGAATCGCGTGCGGAGGAAGTAGAATTGTGGAAAGAGGGTGTTTCTGAGTACCTACCAATGGACCATCTTTTATTTCACGTAGTAACAGGAGATGAGCCAATGGGGCATTGCCAGCCCGAGCTGCCCGACCTTCCTCAACGCTTCCCGATGATCGCATCGGTCATGTCGGGCATGTCACGTGATATACTGTAGATATAACATTTGCGCTGCCGCATATGATAGCGCGTTCATTGTCGATTTAACGTTTCTTGTGACCGCGACTTGCGCGAATTTTATGGGTGCACTAGCAGTGATCCATGCATCGCACAAGCAGGTGTTGGAGTGAGTGAGCCACCACCGTGAGTCGGACTGAGTCCGTGACGCGCCGGGAGTCGGGACGCGCAACGGCCAGAGGCTAGTCCGCAGCACTTGAGATTGATACTAATAAATATATGGGCAATATCGATGACACAGTTTGTCAGTGATCTAGGTCTGTCGTGCAAGTGACATCAGTAATTATGCATTTTAGTTTCCAGTGGTTGCTCAACCTGAGAAACCACCAAAAACCAGCTAAAACTCGGAAACTTGGACATATGGGAACATATGTCCCATTTTCCGGGAACCCGTCATACAGGGGTGTACGGAAACCTACGAAAGCATAAGTCAGAGTGAGTCTCAAGGGTAGTTATAATGGGTCTAGCCTTGTGGGTTTCCTGGTTTCCGGTTTCGAGGTTTCCGGAAACCTGGAAACCAATGAAAACCAGCGAAAACCCCGAATTTATTTTGACATTTGGCTAATAAGTTCTCTCCACACAGTAGCTTTCCCTTGTCTGGATTCTCCACTGGACGGTAAAAGTCGATTGCTTCGTTATTCAGTTACCCGCCAGTCCCGAGGTAACATTCTCCCTTAGCCTTTGATATCCTATCAGAAAAGACGTCAGGTCAACGAAAGATAGCGGTGTTTGCGAGTGAGAGGGGCGGGGGCAGGCTCACCTCTAGCGCAATCCTAATTGTTCAACGAACTGAAATCTTATCCTTTTCCTCTTGCAGCAGCCCAAAAAGCTCGCGTGCAAGGTGGGAAAGTTCTTCTGCTTCATCCAGGGAGACAGATACAGAAACATCGAGGTAGAAAAGGCCGAATTCGAGACATGCGGCGTGGAGGGCAGCAGCGGTTGAGAGCATGTCCTTCAATCCAAGGAGCGATGTCGATGATCGGCAGGGTGCTTACAGCCTTCACGGCGGCTTCTCCGGAAGAGTTCGTGGAGTACATTTGAAGAGCCGTCTTTATCTACCTTACAGTACCACGTTGGCCGGGACATTTCAAGCTTGGA
>WHVC01000297.1:0-29215 GCA_015178925.1 Russula emetica | reverse complement strand
CCTGCGACCTGCCAGATACTGATAAAACGCGCAGGGGGAACGCGAAACATAGTCCAGATTAACCCACAGAGTCCCAGCTAACCGGTAACAGGAACCTCTCCTGTCCCCATATCCTTCGCCGCAATCTCCGCCTGTCTTGCTCGCTCTTGCTCTCGCCGACGCTCATCCCGCTCACGTTCCTGCCGGAAGGCAACGGCAAGAATGTTAGGCCAGAGGGCCGCGCTGCGTCGAGCCTGCAAGCGGTCTACGAAAGATGTTATCTTATCGTGTTGAGCGCGTAGGTCAAAGACGTGCTCCTGTCAAGACCACCGGTTGAGAATATGGTGGTAAAACACCCAACACGTAGTAGAAACTTACTGCATCCGCTGCGCGCCGGGCGCGATCTTCCTCTCGCATTCTGTCCAACTCTCTCCGTCGCTCCTCCTTCTCTTTCGGGTTGAGACCTGCACGTGGGGTGGAGCCACCAGACTGGGAACGGTATGAAACTTCGACACACGAGGTTCATGACGAAGGACGTACGTATTTAAACAGTGATTCATATACACTCCTGTCATTTAGGTTGACCTCCTGCTGATTATTGACCCGTTTCGGTCTCTTCAATGCCGACAAGGGATCCATGTTATCTTCCTGCGCGAAACTAGAGCCACCTTTTGTTTCGGGAGGCTTGTGGACAGGTTTTGCGGTTGCTGATTGGCTCGAGGTGCCACCCGTGGAAGGAACAGTGCCGGGTTTGTTCTTCTTGATGGGAGGAAGTCGCTTTTTCTTGAACGGGGGAAGAGTAACAGTTGTGGACTCCTCTTTAGCAGCGTCTGGTAGGGTAGCGGAAGTAGCGGCGTTAGTGGATGATTCTGCATCCAGTGTTGCTACGACATCGACTTTCTCTTCTGGCTCTGGAGACAAAGCTTCGTCTCTGGGGCGCTTTGATCCGACAGACTGGTTGCGATCCCGTGCCCTCGTGGGTGGCGGTTTGCGTCCTACTGGCGTCGAGGCACCTTCCTCCCTCTCCACATGGGTTTTCACCTTGGGTGTGGCCCTCCGTTTTGACCTGGTTTCTGCGCGTGGAGGAGACGGTTCATAGTCGTCCTCTTCTGAATCTGTAGTCACCCTTCTTCGGTTAGACTTGCGACGGACAGCGGGAGATTCAGAAGTCTATAATGGGAAACTGTAAGGGAAGGCGTGGAATACGTTGTGAGATAGATAGATAATACCGATGGACTCATGTTGCCCTTCCTGGGTACTTTGATTGTGAGTGACATGGGCAAGTGCACCATGCAGCAACGGCCCGGGAATCCGGGATAGCAGGGCTATTCTCGTACGCCGAGGCGTGTTGGTGCGAGTGAGTGATGACATGGTCCTCCCTTGTACGGACTCGACCTTTGTACCATCCTACGCTAGTCTGGCGTCGTCAAAGCACATCAGCTCCACGGCACATTCGAGTTCTTCAAGACACGTATCCTACCGATGACTACACAAACATCACTCCCTCAATCACGTCGAAACTCTCCAGACGCCTACATGTGCAAAAAGGACACCCAATTTGCACACTACGCAGTCTCATAGAGAGCCATTTCCCGGATTTTGCACATCTCTCCTCACTATCACCCATCGTCACGCCTCACCAAAACTTTGATTCCCTCTCTTTTCCGGTTGATCACCCCGGCAGGGCCAAGACGGACTCTTATTACATTAACAAGAATGCGATGCTCCGCACACATACCTCAGCTCATGAAGTCGAAGTATTCGCCAAGGGAACCGAGCGCTGGCTGCTCACTGCGGATGTATACCGACGCGACGAGATAGACGCGTCGCACTATCCCGTCTTCCATCAGATGGAAGGTGCAAAACTCTTTGGCACTGACGCGTCAAGCATCGAGCAAATTGAGCAAGAAAGCCAACGACTCGAGCGCCAGCTGGCCTTGTCTAATATCAACATCGAAGACGTCCAGCATATCTCGGAGACCAACCCGGCGCAAACTTCGCATGGTGTGCGTAGCTCGGAGGTCATCGCCAAAAATCTAAAGTCCTGTCTAAACAGTTTGATGTATAAATTATTCGCCGGTGTCGCCGGCGCGACCGAGAGCGACCCTCTCCGTGTCCGATGGATAGAAGCGTATTTCCCATTTACAGGCCCCAGCTACGAGGTCGAGGTTCTCTTCCGCGGCAAATGGCTCGAGATCCTAGGCTGTGGCGTGGTTTTGCAATCAACGCTGGATCGCGCAGGTATGTTACAACTGACTCAACAACTCGTGAGCTCAAATTCAAGCCGTTCGGTTTGCAGGTGTCGCAAACAAAATGGGTTGGGCTTTTGGCCTTGGGCTTGAGCGCATCGCTATGATTCTCTATTCCATCCCCGATATCCGGCTGTTCTGGTCTGAAGACCCACGGTTTCTCTCGCAGTTTACCCACGGGGAAATTAGCGCATTCAAGCCCTATTCCAAGTACCCTGCTAGTTATCGAGATATCAGCTTCTGGAAACCAAGCAGCGATATGCACGACAACGACCTCTACGACGTAGTGAGAGACGTTGCCGGAGATCTCGTTGAGGACGTTGCTATAGTATGTCATTGTTGCTCAACTGCGTATCTCCTTCATTCACATGCTGCGAAGATTGACAGATTCACACACCCGAGAACGCAACGTCACAGCCTGACCGTTCGTGTCATTTACCGTTCATTTGACAGGTAAGCTTGACGTTCGTGAACCTGTCTACTGTGTTCACGCCCTTGCAGATCATTGGTGAACGAAGAGGTCAACTTATTGCAGAGTCGGGTAGTTTCATGCTTGGAGGAGCGGTTGGGAGTTGAGATTCGGTAATTATTAGTGCAATAATGTGAGATGTGTGCGGGTGTGTGTCCCTAATCTACGGCGTTAATGGGCGGGTCTAAGTCCCACGTATAGAAGTCATACGCTACAGTCCTATCACGGGCATCACTGTAATCATGTTGTTTCCTGAGCAACGCCGACTTGTGCTGCACGTAGAACTCGATCTTTGATCGTATAGCCCACTTTTTGGCAGTCAATGACTGTTCCGGGCTGTTTGCCCGGCACCGGGACCTGGTATAACGCTTCGTGTTTATTGGGGTCGAACTTGTCACCGGTGGGATCGTAAGGTTTCACTTGATACTTGAATAGCGTCTGTAATAAGAGACGCTGGGTCATCTCAACGCCATGGTGCAACTCTTGCAAGAGCACGGAAGGAGATTTGTTTTCCGGTGCAGGTGATTGGGCCGAGTCCGGTGGATTTGCCTCCTCTGTCGATGTGAGAACGGATGGGGGTACAGATCTGAGTGCGAGGGACAGGACATCAACGGTTTCGAGGAGGTCTCCAGCGAAGCGAGTAATGGCAAAGTCTCGCGTTTGCTCCTTTTCACGGGCTGCGTTTCGCTGGAGGTTCAGAAAGTCGGCCTGGAGATATCGTAGCCGGCTCTAAAGTATTACGGCAGGTCAGACAGGGTGGCTGCATTAACTAGCTAATGAGATAAACGTACTGTTAAGTCCAAGACTTCGTCGTCCTTTTTTTTCAGTTTGGCTTCGATCTCGGACAACGGAGGAACTGGCTCTTGTGTGTCCACGGCCTTCTTCTCAGCATTCCCCGGGCCCTCCGAAGTGTCATTGACATTTTCCGGTGCTGTTCCCGAGTAGGTTCGGAAACGTACTGCAGCTCTCCGATAGGCAGGGTAGTATGGACGGGTCACGGCACGGGGGGACAATGATGAGGTGGCAGATCGGAGCAGGTTCAAGGCATTGCGACTCATAATGACTGAAGGGAGAGTAGGGAGGTTTTAATGGGGAATAGAATAGGGATATGGGGGGCAGACAGAGCCGCGTTTGAGATGCAGTAAAGAAAGGTAAAGGGAAGAGAGAATGACCAAGCCCTGGTGAGACTGCTGGTCGCGTGAACACGTGCCCGGCGGATTTTTGGTGGGCGTCGCGCTCAATTGTTGCTCACTTCGAACCGAATTTGTCAAGCTGACGCTGAACCCGTTGGATGACGTTCTTTTGAAAACACACACTCAGCAGATAATCATCATTTTCATGTCCCATTCGCGCACATACATCTCTCTTCAGCTTCAGCACCAGCGGATACACCTCGGCCCGCACTATAAACGACTGTAAACAAGTTTGTACTCAGAGTTTGGTAGGCGATGATCCATAGTCTGCGCACACTGCCTGTTCAGCGGTTGCAGCGACTCTTATCACCACTCAGTCCTCCAATGGCCGAAGCGGTTTCCGCAAAAGTAATAGACGGTACCACTATCGCAAAGTCATTACATTTGTGCTTGTTCTTGGAGACAACATTGATCGCACCACTCCAGGTCACTTCGCGAAAACGTTGCCCAGAGGATCAATGCGCTCAAGTCCCAACACCCCCGCTTTCAGCCGCAACTGACCATAGTGCAAGCGGGTGCGCGACCCGACTCGAGTGTTTATGTCCGCATGAAGATGAAGGCCGCCCAGGAGGTTGGCATTCGCCACAAGCATATAACCCTTCCGGCAGAAGCAACTGTAGACGAGATTGTGGACATCGTAAAGAAGCTGAATAACGATGATACCGTCAGCGGGATTCTCGTCCAACTTCCTCTGGGTGATCACATCGGCACTGATGGGGAGCGCATTGTTACTGAAGCAGTCAGTCCGGAGAAAGACGTAGATGGGTAAGCCCTGTCAGTGACACATCACGAGTCTCACTCACATAACATGTTGCGGTAACGCAGTTTTCATGCTTACAACATAGGCCATCTGTCGTCTCGCGCCTCTTCACCACTTTTTACACCGTGTACGCCCACAGGGGTCCTACGTCTTCTCGAGTCGACTGGCGTCCCCATTCCTGGAGCCAATGCTGTTGTACTAGGTCGAAGTGATATTGTTGGAAGTCCTGTTTCTGTGATGCTGCGCAGCAAGGATGCAACCGTCACACAGTGCCACAGCAAGTCTAGGAACCTCCCTGAGATTGTATGTAGTCATCCCCCCAATGACAATGATCTATTGATAAATCTCGAACTTCTCAGATCAAAAATGCAGACATCCTTATTTCTGCCATCGGAAAACCCGAATTTGTGCAGGGCTCATGGATCAAGCCTGGTGCAGTGGTAATTGACGTAGGAACGAATTATATCCCGGGTATGCTAAGACCACTTTCTTGGCCATCTTTGGTTCACCCTGTTTCAGACCCGACCAAGAGGTCTGGCCAACGTCTGGTAGGAGATGTCGACTACGCTTCTGTGAGCCGCGTGGCATCACATATTACACCCGTTCCCGGTGGAGTTGGCCCCATGACCGTGGCGCAACTGATGTTCAATACACTCAAGTCAGCAGAGCGTTTTTGGGAAGATGTTCGGTCACGGAAACTAAAACCACTCAAACTGCACCTCAAAGAGAAAGTTCCGAGTGACATCGAGATCGCAATGGAACAGACACCGAAACCGATTCTACAGCTTGGCCAAGAGCTCGGTTTGCTTCCTGATGAACTTGAAAGCTATGGGAAGTACAAGGCAAAGATTGAATTGAGCGTTTTGGAACGTTTGGCGCATCGAAAGAACGGGAAATATGTCGTCATCTCGGGTATCACCCCCACTCCTCTTGGGGAGGGCAAATCAACGACCACCATCGGTTTATCCCAGGCATTAGGTGCTCATTTGGGCCGTCCTTCTTTTGCTTGTGTGCGCCAGCCTAGCCAGGGTCCAACATTTGGAATCAAGGGTGGTGCAGCTGGTGGTGGGTACAGCCAGGTTATTCCCATGGACGAGGTCGGTTTTTCCCATTTACAGACTTGATTCTACTCTCAATAAAATTCAGTTCAATCTCCACCTAACTGGTGATATCCATGCCGTGACAGCGGCAAACAATCTTGTGGGTAAGAATCTGATTATTAGCGTTACGAACGCCCCTGACGTCTTCCCAGCTGCGGCACTCGACGCTCGGATATTCCATGAGGCGACCCAGACAGACAAGGCTTTGTACACTCGGCTGGTACCGTCTAAGAAAGGCAAACGCGAATTTGCGCCGCTTATGCTCAAACGATTGCAAAAGCTCGGCATTGACAAGACTAGCCCAAATGATCTTACTCCAGAAGAAATCAAGCGCTTTGCCCGCCTGGATGTTGATCCGCAAACGATCACCTGGAATCGCGTCATGGACACCAATGATCGCTTCCTTCGTAAGATCACTATTGGTCAGGGTGCTGCCGAGGAGGGTCATCAACGTGAAGCTGCCTTTGATATTGCCGTCGCTAGCGAATGTATGGCTGTGCTGGCCCTGACCACAAGTTTGCAAGATATGCGCGAGCGTCTTGGTGCCATGGTAGTTGCGACGAGCAAGCATGGCGACGCTATCACAGCCGACGACCTTGGTGTGGGCGGCGCTCTTGCGGTTCTCTTGAAGGATGCGATTAAGCCCAACCTCATGCAGACGCTCGAGGGAACACCTGTCTTTGTACATGCCGGGCCTTTCGCGAATATTGCCCATGGCAATTCATCCATTCTCGCCGACCGTATCGCGCTTAAGCTCGCGGGTATAGAGGAGGGTGACCCACCCGAGCACGTTGGATACGTTCTGACCGAGGGCGGCTTTGGTGCTGACATGGGCATGGAAAAGTTCTGCAACATCAAGTGTCGGATGAGCGGATTGATCCCAGACGCTGTAGTCCTCGTCGCCACGACACGTGCATTGAAAATGCATGGTGGGGGGCCCGAGGTCACCCCTGGGAAACCACTCGCGGATACATACACCAAAGAAGACTTGGTCATACTTAGAGAGGGTACAAAGAACCTGATCAGACATATTCAGAACTCCAAGAAATTTGGCATGAAGGTGGTAGTGGCCATCAATCGTTTTGCGTACGGCGTTCTTTCTTGTTATTCGGTGCTACGGTTGTGGCTGATAGCAACATAGCTCTGATACCCCCGCCGAACTTCAGCTCATCCGAGAGGAGGCACTGGCTGGTGGCGCAGATGCTGCCGTTGTCAGCAATCACTGGGCTGAAGGTGGCGCTGGCGCACGGGAGCTGGCGGAAGCTCTGATCGCTGCATGCGAGGGCGAATCCCAATTCAAATTCCTCTACGACTTGAACCTCCCCATCGAAGAGAAGATTGCCATTATTTCTAGGGACATTTATAGAGCGGACGGCATAGAGCTTAGCGATCTCGCCAAACAACAGATCGAAACCTATACCAGGCAAGGCTACGGCAATCTTCCCAGTTCGTATCGCCGTTCTCTTGATCTGCGCTTATGTTTTCTGCGTGCATGCACAGCTGACTGACAAATAATTATGCAGTCTGCGTGGCTAAAACGCAATATTCGTTCTCACACGATCCCAAATTGAAGAACGTCCCAACTGGTCAGTCTTGACGTAAACTTCATTCTTTTTTGATTCATGGAGTTTTTTTTTCGTTTCAGGGTTCGTTGTTCCGATTCGTTCAGTTAGACTCTCGGCAGGGGCAGGCTTCCTGTATCCTCTCCTTGGAGATATGCAAACCATGCCTGGTCTCGGAACCAGGCCAGGTGCGTCTCGTGACCCCGCTCCTCCCAAGTGTTTCAATACTGATCTTCCTTCCTGCGCTGTTTCGCAGGGTTCTGGGAAGTCGGTCTCGATCCGCAAACTGGGCGGGTGGTTGGCCTGTTCTGACCGTATCTCACCACGAGGGGAGTACATGCGGACTGGACCTTTACCTATATTCACGGGTCCTTCATATGGCATCGCCGATCAATGGATAAGACTCCGGTTAGGAAGCATAATTGTAGGTCAACTACGGTGTGTTTAAGGAGATAAATACGGCATCACCATCGTGTATCTTTTTCATTTGCAATCCGCTCAATTACCACCAATGATCCTTCCACATCGGAGGCAGGCACGTATTCGTGACTGCGTGGGATGAGCGACTACCTCAGATTGGTCGGGAATAGGGCTGGGCGCGCCAGGCTACGATTAGCGTTGAAGCCCGAGATACCAGTAGAAGCAGTCTGATAATTTGCGTCTGCGGAACTGGCGTTGGGAAATGGTGGTGTCCAGGATGAACAGAGCCGGATAGAGTTATTGGTTCTGAGTTTAATGAGTTCGTCAACCCGCATTCGAGGTCGAAATTACGGTTGAGAACTGGTACGCGAAACTGAGAGAAAATGTTTCAAAATAAGCGCTACGCTGTAGGGAACACGCTAGCACATTTTGCAATGTGGTTTACTTCAGGTAACGCATGGTCCGTAACCTGCATTGCCTTCTTCACGTCTTTTCCTCCTTGCTGTTCGAGATGCATATTGTATATAGCGCAAGGCAAGGCCCTCCGAGTCATAGTGAAATTTTACAACATTGTTTTATTACCTAAAGATTCCAAGAAATATAACGCAGCCAAGTTTGGAGCAGTTCGCGGCGGCGCATGGATGTTTGTTTGTTTCCAATGTTGGGTAGGCATTTCTTTCACGAAATTGTGTGCTAAGCGTCCTAAGATAGAAGGGAGGAAGCAGCCCGAAACACACAATTCCGTTTTGATTGATCCGGAGGACAATGGTGGAGGGGAGGGGGGGGCAACCGGCAACGTTCAAGCATGACATGATGTTACGGAAGTGGGGGTGGGCGCCGTCCGGTATGAATTGATATAAATGATTATGAAGTTGAGATGGTAACGTTGGTAGGTTCAAAAAGACACCATAATAGGGCCCGGATGATGATAGATGATAGATCTGCGAACTCTTGCAGGGAAGCAGGTCTCAGCAAAAACTGGAGGAGGATGGATGCCCCGTGTGAGGGTACAATATACTGGAATAGCTCCCGCAGACATGACGGCAGAAGATAGGAGACGCCAGCAGCTAGTCCGTCCACCACGAGGACGCGGATCTCGCGGTGTGTATGGGAACTTATCAAATGTCGTGGTCGAGGTCGTGTTCGGGACAACGTCACCGAGAAATTTGTGAATAGCTTTATGCTAACCCCAATGGGGCAAAGGTCCGAGTCAGAGCGGATTTGAGGCGTTCCTAGAGGGGACATTGGCGGGGAACGGACAGATGAAGTACTGTTCAAGGTGGCGAGCAGAACAATCAAGTCGGGATGATGTGCGGGTGAGGTGCAAGTTTTTCATGATTTACAGAGATGACATAATACGTCACTAACGGAATGACCGATGTAACAGATAAGTTATAGAAAACGAGTAGTGTAAGATGTGAGGACCCTGTCCTGCTGGTCCCCTCGTAGTATCCACTCTTCAACAATCTCAGAATTGATGCTCAAAATTGGTCTCGTCATTCGCTTGCGCGCTACCATTACTCTGTGCACCGCCACGCTTGGTATTGTCACCATAGAGACCGCCCTCGGGATCCTCAGGAAATTCAGGTTGGCCGATTGAGCTGCTCCTCGCTGAGTAAGTGTCGTCATCACCGATTGTTGTACGTTTGGAGCGTTTCTTCTTCTTTCGAGGTGTCGTATCATCGTTAATGGAATATGCATCCTCGGTACGCGCGAATCTATCTTTCTTGATCTTCTTTTTCTTCTTTGGCGTACTGGAGCCTACTGCGGAAGTTGTGTCCGCGTCATCAAAGTTGGCAGGATAATGCCAGCGACTAGAACGTCTTTCGCTGGTGCTGCCATTGCTCTGGCCATAATATTGCTCATCCTGAGCGCTCCACAGCTCACCATCACGACGTGGCGGTGCTGTGGAGTCGGTGGTTGAGTTAAGGCTCGCTGCATCCGGAATCTGACCATCCTCGACGGGTTGGTTCTGAAGGGTCGACTGCGCAAGGCGTTCTTCATAGCGGCTTGCCCATTGTGAACGGCGTTCTTTACGTTTGATGTCGGAGGTATCGACGAGACCGTGGCGCTGCGCCCATTGTGGGGTGCGGCGATGATTCTTGTTGTTGCGGATATTTTGAAGGTAGAAGTTGTGAAAGTGGCCTACGGAGAGGGTGTCAGGAGGTGTAGATGGTATGATGAAAAGTGTGACAGACCAGGGATATAACCAGCCAGGGTAAGGAAGAGATTAAGCCAAAAGTCGCTTCCGATGCCGAAACGGGCGGCTACGGCTGGGAAAAGGTCGATAAGATGGCAAGGAAGGACAAAGAGAGACGTACCAAGAGGAGGGAATAGAGTTCCGATGAGGAAGAGAAAGAAAGTATAGCCGTGATGCTTCTTTGGCTTGACTGACTTGACTTGCGGAACCGTTGGCATTCTGGAGAGTGTGGAGAGATGGACGGAATAAGCGGGCCGTGATGAGCGCAGCGGGGCAGGGCTTCAAGGGACGACTCGAAGGAGAGTAAGTTATGGATGGCCACTCAATACCAAATTCACCCGTGCTCGCCCTTTCAGATGTTGTACACGACTCTCCTCCTTCCCATTCTCCTTTCCAATATCAATCTTCTCCCTCCCCTCGCTCCCCATCCACCTCGGCTCCCTCCATCCTTTTTGCCGCCCCCAAGGGACAGGACAACCACCCCCACCTCAGTTTCCTCTCTACTGCACACGATACCCACCCTGAACTCAACGTTGACCTCCTAGAGCATGAACTCAACACCCTCTTGAACCAAGACGCGACAGTTACTCATCCGCCCACTAATGCGTTCCATCACAAGGAGCACGAACACGATCTACCCTCGCCAGCTCAGTCCCCCGGAGCCGTACACCGGTCTCTGCAGCAACTGCAGCAACAAACCCTCCCAATGTCTGACCTTGACTTTAATGATCTCGCTGCGATGCTTCAGGCCGTTGCCGCAGAGGAGAATGCGAACAAGGATAAGACACGTGCGGCCCCCGCATTTCACTCCCTCACTGCCGATGACCCCCCTCGCACAATTTCACCCAGAATCAACGATGCACAAGCGACTCTTTCCGATGACTCACGGTTCCTATATGGCTCCGGTAATCATAGTGATGACCAAGATAACGATAACGACGCCTCGGGTCCTCGAAAGCGCCAACGTCTAGCGTCGGACGAACACGAGCTGCCCCCCACGACCGATGTTCAGAACGACTTTGGCGATATTTCTGATATTCTCAACCACTTGGTGCAGTTTGAGCATCCTCATGCGTCCCTGAGCACTGGGCAGGACCCCCGAGAAACAGATGATGTCGTCGAACAGGTAATGCGGCCACCCTCCGGCGCGCATTCCCCCATACTTGGCTCTGACCAACCTGGGTCTACTACACGGCACCCGGAGCAGCAGCAGCAGCAGCAGCAGCAACGATTACCGACCACCCCCACAACGTGTCCATCCGTCGCGGCATTCCATGACAACCGCCCGTCCCGGTTATCAGCGCAATCTCAATCCTCAACATCCACTATTCGGGCCCCTGGGCCTGAGCCACCTGCAGGTGACACATCAGCCTCAGATGGCAAGAAACACCCACACGCGTGTGAAGAGTGCCGAAAGAGGTTCACGAGGCGCAGCGATTTGCTCCGTCACACACGGATACACACAGGCGAGCGCCCATTCGTATGCGCTCAGCCAGCTTGCGGGAAGAAATTCATTCAGGTATGTCGTTCAAAACTTTCGTATCGTACCGCATGTGGCCCTGATGTGTGCACATTCATACTGGATAGCGCTCCGCGTTGGACGTACATATGCGTGTACATACTGGGGAGAAGCCCCATGGCTGCGAGTATCCAGGATGTAACAAGTCGTTTGGTGATTCAAGTTCACTTGCGCGGCACCGAAGAACACACACAGGCAAACGGCCATATAAGTGTGAAGATCCCATCTGTGAAAAGACGTTTACCAGGCGAACGACACTGACTGCGCATATGCGCACACATGATCCTCATTGGGAACCAGATCCCAACATGTGCGTGGTTGACTCATGCTGATGCTGGCATCTATACTGACTCATTCATAGTAAATATGATTTCAAGCCCAAGAAGCGGAAACACAGCGAAACTGGTAATAATGAAGGCACCTCTGAGGACGATGATTTGGAGGAGTCTGTGCGCACGATATCTGCGTTGTTACAAAGTACAGCAGGGAACGTCGCAAATTTTCCACCGCATATCCTTGCCGTCGGTGTGAGCAATACTCGTACCTCATCAGATCGGAGCACAACCGACGTCGATGATCGCAATTTGGCGTCGCGGGTGGCCGACGTCAATGCGCGCATCATTGCTCATACGATGCCAGAGGATGGAGAGGACGACGAGGTCGATGAGCTTGTAGATGAGCTAGAAGGGGATGGCGAGGAGGAGGAAGCAGGAGCAGGAGCAGGAGGGAAGGGTGTTCGGGAAGTTGTGGAGGTGAAAGGGTGGGACGAACGGGACGAGAGCGACGCGTTCTCTGTTCCGCTGAGACGGCGGACAGGGCGGGAGGAGGTGACTGTCTATGCTGCTGTGTGACATTGTTCAACCGGCCCGGTTTCGGGATTAGGATAACCCGACCCTCCTTTTCAGTGCATCCCGCTGGGACTCGTTGCCTAAATATCTCTTGGTCCCCAAATCTCTCTCCAATCATCCTCTTTTCATCCCATCCACCATCCACCATCCACCATCATCACCATGTCCCTTGAACTCCCACCTCTCAATACGGAGATCATTACCCTCACTCGGTGCGTTGTCTGTCTCTACCATAGTCGACCTTGACTGTACGTGATGCGGTGTAGACACATCCTCTCCGAGCAGATTCGTCTTGGTCCTGCCGCCACGGGTGATCTGACTCTTCTCATTAATGCCATCGAATTCACTTCCAAGTTTATTGCCTCCAATGTGCGCAAGGCGCGCCTGATCAACCTGTTCGACCTTCCCTCTGCTCTCGCCTCCACGTCGTCGTATTGATGATGTAACTTTTCGATTAGCATCGGCTTGGCTGGAGACACAAACGTGCAAGGCGAAGAGCAGAAGAAACTTGACGTTCTTTCAAATGATATCATGGTCAATTCCCTGCGTGCGTCGCGCAAGACCGCAGTGCTCGTTTCCGAGGAACTCGATGAGGCCATTATCATCCAGGACGAGCTTAAGGGGAAATACTGCGTTGTGTTTGATCCATTAGACGGAAGTAGCAACATTGACGCCGGTGTCAACGTTGGCACGATCTTCGGGATATATAAAATTGTGAGAAATATTCTCAGGTCAGCAACTGCACGCGTGATGTGCTTAATTGTATATCGAACCTTAGCGCCCCGAATCACAAGGCACGATTGCGGACGTCCTGAGGCCCGGAAGTGAGATGGTTGCGGCTGGTTATACGATGTAAGCTTCCCTAGGTCTCAATGGGTGCGCCTAAGTTCGACTGCATCCCTCTAGGTACGGTTCTTCTGCCAACCTTGTCCTCTCCACCGGCAATGGTGTCAACGGTTTCACGCTCGACCCTGCACTCGGCGAGTTTGTCCTTACCCATCCCGATATCAAGATTCCATCGCGTGGCAAAATATACTCATTCAATGAGGGGAATTCACTGCATTTCCACCCTCCCACCAATAATTACCTCAACAGCATCAAGTTTCCGCCCTCCGGCAAATCGCCGTATTCTGCGCGATATGTGGGAAGTATGGTCGCTGATGTACATCGAACGTTGCTCTATGGTGGCATCTTCGGGTATCCAGATGACAAGAAGAGTAAGAACGGGAAGCTCAGGTTGCTTTACGAGGCATTCCCTATGGCTTTTTTGACCGAGCAGGTATGTAATATGTGGCATTCGTTTATTGTCAGATCGTGACCGATGAACCTCGTCATTGCCAAGGCCGGAGGAATTGCCACAACGGGTACTAAGCGTATCCTTGACATCGTCCCAAAGAGCATTCATGACCGGTCCGGTGTATACTTGGGGAGCAAGGATGATGTTCTTGATGTAATCAAATTCTACGAGGCGGAGGCAAAGTCCGGGTGACGAGACTGCCGTACGGAAGCTCAAATAATCTGTAGAATCCCCCTGTACCGTGTTGGAAAGAAGTGGGAAGTTTGTAATTCGTGCTTTTATAAGTATTTTGTTACCATTTGCAGTATTTGCAACACAGATTGGGATAAACAAAGGAAACATCAACGGGTGTAATCGACAATCTCAGCCTCGTTGGTCATCACACATGCGTCCCTTTTCACTGGATGCATGCGTGGGGAAACATACTGATGATAAGAGGGAGATTAATAAGTCGTCCTTGACAATAGTGGGAAGCAACTTCGCACTTTCTCATCATATTCATGTAACACCTCCGCGGCGATGATCGTTCGGTCTTTGAGCAACGCCTCATAAGTCGTCGTTAGGGCACGTACCTAGAATTAAAAAAAAAAGATTTGATAAGGATGGGATTAGGCAGGGGATGACAATGACGGAAAGGAATGATAGTGCGAACCTGAAAGCTGACGCCAACCATGATCGCAGCCATCATAATCCAGTTCCCTGCATTCCAAAGCATCCACAAAACCGCGTGAACGGGCGAGTACACGCAGAAGAGCACGAGCTCTCCCTCGCTCGGCGTCCACACCTCGAGTTCCTGTACACGTGTGCCGCCGCCGTATGCGCTGCTTCCTGGTGGCGAGGAAGATGGAGTGATGCCGAGTAGGAACCGCCAGAAGGCAAGGAATAAACCCCATGCGTGTGTGCGAAGGCGACTCGCGAGCGCAGGTGGATTTGTTGGCACTGAGACGAAGCGCGAGTGTGGGGATGCGACGGGGTCGGGCTGAAGGAAGAGGTGGTATAGCTTGGTGTGGGTAAACAGGAAAAGGGTGTTTAATGATGCGGCGATGATCAAGAGACATGTCATAGGCACAGTCTTTTTTTATATTTCGAAAAAGGAAAAAAATAAGTTTTGTACGTTCCTTTAGCTGACTTGATGCACGTAAAAAGTAAATTAGGGAGGAAACGTACCCAATCGAACCATGCAACATTGTTGTCTTCGCGATACATGTCTTCCCAGCCGACATCCGACTCTGGAATGGACCTGATCTGGGTGACGCGTATACAGAAGTGGATGAAATGTAATGTGCCACCGATGAGACAAGCCGATGTCTTTGGCGTGGGTAACGGGACATTGTTCGGAAAGATGGATATCTCAAAAGCGATCCGGGACGGCAAAGCGGTGATCCTCGCCCTCAAAGTCAGCTAGACAATCGCGAAGGGAGTAAAAAAAGGATGTGGGTGGGATGAATCACCTTTCATATAGGCTCTTCTTGCGCATGGCACGCTTGGTCGGTGCGGCCTTCCCGTTCGGGCTATCGATACCGCTTGTTCGTGCACCTCGACGTTTGGGACCTAGTGGAGAGTACGGTGGGGAGCGCAAGCCACGTGCAGCTTCCCAGTCGAAGGGCAGACTCGCAGAGATTGAGGGAGACTCAAGTGGAGATCGAGTGATTGGGTAGGACGCGCGCGTCCTGGCCGTAGCGGAGGGCACAGAGGATGGTGAGGTAGAGGCATGGTTCGTGGTAGAGTTCGTGGTAGTAGAGGGGTGAGATAAACGTCTTGTTGGGGACGCCATAGCGTTCGCCTGGGCAAGACGACGGAGGTCCATTGTGTTGAGGTGAGCGTGCAAAGGGGCGCGCCTGATGCAGGTGGCGAGACACGTGTCACGTGAGGTGTGCCAACGTACTGTTGTTAAGCGCGCACTCACGTTGTGACCTTTCGCGACCCAATGATCGAACTCTCCGTTTCGCCTTCAATATAACACGAAGGCGAAACGGATTATTTCCTTATCGCTACTTCACCATTTATCACCTGAGGGAGCAATTTAACACAACAAGTCCTCCAAGTCCGAGTCGGAGGGTTTCCTTCCCGACTTGTCGGTCCTTTTTTTGGAAAATGAAATCTGTATTTGTTATGTGTTGCATGTATGTAAGTACAAAGACGCTCGCAGGTTCGTATAAGAACCTAGCCGTGGTCACAGTAGGGAGATAAGGACTGATGTATGGGGACCTTACACTCAGATTGGGAGTATATACTGTGCTAGGATCTGGCGTGACGACTACCTAGGCAGTAGGCAGCGACAGGACAGTTCGGTCACGTCACTCGTGACTTGCAGCCAAGTACAAATTTTCGTGGGAAGCGAAAATTCCCTTTAGAGGAAATGAGGCTGCGAGGCACCCACGCGAGTCCCACGAGGCGCCGTTCCACGTGGAATTTTTTGTTTGTACACCGTTATGTAATACACACAAATGTCCATAAAAGGAAATACAGACAATGGTATTTTAAGGGATGCCCTTTTCGAGCTCAAGTTGAACATTCCCCCAATTTACTTCTCTTCCCTGTACATCCATCACCTCACCTTTTGTCCACCAGGGACACCATCTCCCTCGCGTACTTCATATCTATCCATTTCCGTTCCTCCTGTTTTTTTAAACATAACTTCCACCGAGCGTGCCCGCACCTCCACATCCTTGTCGCCTTCGAACTCGATCAGCGTCAGGATGGCTCAACCTTCCTCTTCCCATCGTGATCGCGACAGAGAGGGTCATTCACACCGTTCTGAACGCTCTACCAACCGCCATCATAGAACCATTTCCTCCACGACCCTTCTTCTTGTCCTTTCCCTCATCCTCGCCGTCCTCGCCGTCATGCTCTCCCTTCCCAACCAAAGCTCCGCCGCCGGGGGTCAGCCTGGGGAACCCGCTCCCCAAGGAGTTTGGAATGTACTCACGCCCAAGCGATCTCAAGCTCTCATTGCCCGCGAGAGTAACATTGCAGTGCGCGAAGCAGAGGTTGCTCGTCGTGAAGCCGAGATTCTCGCCGGTGCGCCGGGTGGTGTTATTGGGTCAAACCCAATGCCCACGGCATGCCCCCCTTGTGTGGCACAGGCGACCTTCGACCCCCCTCCAGTTCAGACGGTAATCAAGGAAGTTGTCCAGGAAAAAGATCTCGCTGCTCCAGGATGGTGGAAGGAAAGTAATGTGCGGTTCGATGACATCCTTGATCGAGAACTCAAAATTGCCGAGCGCGAGCGCGAGATCAGTCGCCGTGAGGAGACTGTTAACCGCCGCGAACACGATGCATCTCGTCGTGAGGCTTGGATCATGGAGCAGCTTGCGTAAGTCTTCCGAGACCTCCATATCCCGGCCCTCTCGCTAACGGCACCCTGTTCAGTGCTCTCGGCGGTGAATCTGCAGTTGAGGAAGAATACATTTACGAACCGGCTGGGGCCAAACGCAGACCATCCAAGGTACCACCGCCTCTCTACCGCCGTCCCGAGCTCTGAGACGAAGGAGGTTCTGAATTCCTCTCGTTTCCCTACTTCAGTCAGTTGAAGTCTCTGTGATATTCTTCCTCCCACACTCCTTCGTCCGGGCTTGGGGGACAACGGCTTTTTTCATCTCTCTTTTGTCCCCCTTGTTCGTCGTAGCCTTGGAGCCATTTTATCACGACGCGTCGAGTCGCGTCGTCCGGAATCAAACTTGCTCGATCAGGCGGACGCGTCTACACGTGACACGCCGATTCATCTGTGCTTTGCCATGTGGTCGACCAAAATGGGCTCCAGGGCTACAAGCCCCCATGAATTACCTTGAGAATTGACTTCGCTGACGCATATTTCTTCCTTTCACAGGAAATTCCTCCTGACATAATTACAGAGATCGAAACTGCAACACGTACCGTAACTCAAGTCCACATTGAAACCCAGTTTGTGCCGAATGAAACCGTTAACAACCCGCCGCCTGCAAATACCCGCCGTGTCGCCAAGCCTACCCCTTCTCCATACTCAAGCTCGTTTTCTACGATGTTACCAAAAACCACTTCAGTTGAGGTGCTGATAGAGCATGAGGAGACTGTTGTGCGCGAGGAAGCCCCTGTTGAAGTGGAGGAGGTTGTTGAGGAACCGAGGAGGCGTTCAGTTCGCAAGCCGCCGCCTCCTCCAGCTTTCCCACCTGCTGCGTATAGACCGGCGCCGCAACGCTGGTGGTAAGTATTGTGTGGTGGTGGCTAGTTAACGATCATGAAACCGATCTGGGCTTGTATTTACTATTCATTTTTTTTTGCTACGTATTTTCTATTGTCGCTGCTTGCGGCGCCTTGGTATTGATCATCGAGTTGACCTTCATCCTTTGACGTTTGTTATCCTGCGATACCTACATCTTTGTCTTTACGCTTACGAACTCTGACGAACGAATTGAAGGTTACTCACAATGTTACTCACAATATTTACGGTGATGATGAGAAGTGGTTTTGGTTTGTTAGTGTTTGGTGACCAAATTTTACGCGCGTGATGGATATTTCCTTAGTCGGTCCTGTCCGAGTCTCGAGTGTCGCTCCTCACGCGCTCGTATAACAACGCGTCTTTCTCGTACCACCAACTTATCATTCGCGTGACTCCATCTTCTTTGGTTCCATGGTTGCCTCCCCCAACGAAAAGGCCCTTAATTTAGGTCCGTACACGGAGACCTCGACTCCATCCAAAAGCTCCACCCTTTTCCCGGTGTTTTCACCCTTTGCGAATGGCTACTCCCGGTTCTCCAGCTGGCGCGCAGCTCTCGGGCTTCCAAACCCGGGTAGCGTGGAGAACTTGCAGAAGGAGGTTAAAAGTGAGCTTTTTTGCTGATTGCGGGTCCATTCGCGCGGTGTCTGACAGGGTGACACAGCAACGCATTTGAACAATTTCATCTTCGACGGCGCGCGGGCTGACCTTATGAAAGGACTATCAATGGATCCGGCTTTCCAGGTTACCCACTCATTCCAGTTAGCATCACAATCCGCACCTCCGACTTACTCGTTCGGTGCGTTGTTCGCAAACGCGAAGGTGAGTTACGGATGCCACTACTGTGACCTGTCAATTTTTTTTACCGTTAACGTACCTCCAAAAGGTCCTCCTTCAAGGAAACGTCGACCACGAGGGTAATGTTTCCGGACGATTCCAGCAAAGCTGGTCAGGATCAAATACCTCCAAGATGCAGGCCCAAGTATGTTGCCTTCAATGCACTCTTGAATCACTTATTGACGTTCTGGCATCCTAGCTCGGAATGCAACCCGGCCATACGATGATACAATTGGAACACGACTATTCAGGTTCTGACTACACCCTGAATGCCAAAGCCATTAACCCTTCACCGTTGGACGGTTCCGGCATTTACGTTGGGAGCTACCTTCAGTCCGTGTCGAAAAACGTGGCGTTGGGCGTCGAGACACTTTATCAACGGGCTGCGCTCGACCAGGCAGAAATGTCGTCTTCGTACCTTGCCAAGTTGATGGGCTCCGATGGGAAGTGGATTGCGACGGCACAGTTCCAGCCGATTGGTGTTCTCCAGGCGACTTACTGGCACAAGCTCAGTGAAAAGGTGGAGGCGGCTGCAGATTTGCAGGTGATTGCAGCTCCAATGCGTCGCGATGCGATTGCCACAGTGGGCACGAAGTATGACCTGCGCATGTCAACATTCCGAGCACAGTTGGACTCGACGGGCAAGGTGTCGGCGTTGCTGGAGCAACGATTTGCTCCCAGCTTTGCGTTCACGGTTGCTGGGGAGATAGACCATTTCAAAGTGCGTGTCGCAATTTTTATGCCATTCCGTTAGTTGACTAAGTACCTGGGGAACGCTCAGAATGCCGCCAAGGTTGGAGTTGGTGTGATGATTGAGAGCACAAGCTTGACATCCGAGGAGATGGGGATGGTACCCCCCCCACCGGGACAGCCACATTTTTAGGCCATCTACGATTTGTCGATCGATACTCTAGACTAATGCATAGCATGACCCTACCCCCACTATAACATGGACTACTGCACGAGTCGGTAACCCGGACCGTTGCGTGAGAATTCAATCAACTTGTTTTGCGTCGTGACACCAGTGGCTTCACTCTAAATGCCATGGCTCCTCTAATTGCTGTGAAGAACCTCGCCTGTCTCAGGCCAGAAGGCGATCCGATTTTCGTGAATGTCAACTTTGAAGTGAACGAGGGTGAGATCATCATCTTGCGGGCACGTAGCGGTACTGGGTGAGTCGTGTTCGCTCCCACCCGCCGCTTGATACTCATCATTGTCTCGGATATCCTCATCTTTCAGAAAGACCACCCTCTTGAAGTGTATAGCCCATCTCAATCTTTATCATGGAACTGTAGAATTCAAGGGAAGGTGGGTCACTTCACCCAGGCTTCGTCCTCACAATCGTGTCTTACACGAGCGCTGGCTATCAGACTTCCCAAAGCTTATGGTACGCTAGCCATCCAAATGGACACAAAAACATTCCCATGAACGTCCTGGTATAGGTGTCCCGACGTACAGAACCTACGTCCAGTACATCCCCCAACGACCATCACTACTACCGGGAACGCCACGCGATCTAATCGAGACGTTGTCCACATTTCACGCGCGCCTCACCCCAGAACGTTCTTCCGAGGGCCACGGCCATCTCAATAGCGCAATGAACTTGGCGGAACAATGGGGTATTGCGAAGGAGCTCTGGGATAGATCCTGGAGCTTACTCAGTGTCGGGGAATCTCAGCGATTATCGCTGGCGATCGCATACGGTTTCAACCGCGCTGAGGTCTTGATGCTTGATGGTGCGTATCCTTTTCTTTTTTACCGTAGTGACGCGCTTTCGCCCCGCTCATTTTTGATCTACTCGGGAATTTGTAAGAACCGACTTCGGGACTCGACCCCGCTTTGTCTACGGTGGTAGAGAATACGCTTATCAATGAAATCAACAATCCCGATACGGCCCTCAAAGCTATCATATGGATCACCCATTCGGACGACCAAGCGGAGCGCGTCGGCACGCGGTTTTTGCACCTCACACCAGATGGCGTCGAAGAGAAGAACCGTATCGAACCGTAGAACTAGCGGAGAGAGAGGAGCGGACTCACGGTCGTCGGCTTTTATGGGAATTTTTTTCTGTTTTTTTTTTCTTTAAGAAATTAGATTGGCATACACGAGCAATTTGGCATCACCTTATCTACGACAAGTCGGCAGTCCCTCACCAGACTCTCCGATCGGCACTTGGTTTCATCGCGCTCTGGTGGCGGACATGGGAAAGAGGTTTGGGCCTGGTGACACTCACCTCCACTCTTCTCTGTAACTGGATGATACGGGGCTCCGCCGTGTCAATGCTGATGATTGATTGTTATATGTAGCATACCGCTTTGACCATCCGGTGTACCCATCCTTTGTCAGAGGGTCGTAGTCACATAAAAAGGATCCCTGCTTGTTGGACCTTTAGCTCAATCGGTAGAGCTTTGTACTTATGAGGTTACCCTGACCTGTATATGCAAGGGTCCCGAGTTCGATTCTCGGAAGGTCCACTTTTTAAACTTCCCTTATTAGGTGTCATTGTGTCCGTTCGTCCCCATTGTTGTGACAGGCACACCACATTATCACTTTAGAGTCCGCCCAAAGACGATGTCCTTCAAGCTTCAAGCTGCATCATGCACCAAGGCTTCAGACTAGCAGATTTTATCTCGTGTCGTGGGACCCGAGAGAGGCAACCATTGCTCTAAAGCAATCCAATGGAAAACAGACAAGCGGCGCATTCGGTGGCACTCGTGTCTGGTGCTTAGTCCATCCAACTGCCACACCACAACAAAGCCACAATCGGGCCCTTCTTCTATTATCATAAAAGACTGAGGGGTGGGCATCCGAAATTTTCACCCTCTTTCATCTGCTATTCCACAGCCAATTTCACCCGCTCAGCTTGATCTTCATTGATGTCTTTCGTCGAAACATCCCTTCAGACCGGTTACCCGGACGAATTCAGCGACACGGTGGCCAAGATGACAGCCTCCATTCTACAGGAGCAACTTGCGCCCATTGTCGAAACCTTGCGCGAGCATGCCAAGTTGCTGGACTTGCATGCTGCTCTCCTGAACCATAGCACCGCGATGAATCGTTACAACGTCGGCAAGATCGACGATATACGCGATTTTCAGAACAGCATAAAGTAAGTGGTGCTATGATCGATCGATCAACCAACTGTTGTGCTCATGTACATACACTCGATTTCTCTTACAGCTTCAAATTACAATTTTACGTTGATCCCGAGGACAGATGGCATCCTGACTATCGAAATCCCCGAACATCTTCAGCCAGCACAAGCACTGAAACTCTCTTAAACGCTGCCGAGTCTCGTTTGCCAGCGACGGACGCACATACTCACGAGGCTGCCAGTGATGAGCCTACCCATTCGACCGCCGCTTCTTCCTCGTCGTCGTCGGTGGCGGCCTCACCCGGATTGCCAGATCGCCCATCTACGCCAGCGACCACCGAACATGCAGATACTCGCCCCACGACTCCTAGACAACAGCTTGGAGAAGACGGATTCAGCGTCGTTCCTGGACCTTCTCGTCGTTTACAGCGCGAACGTCCCTTCTCGATCGCCCCCGACCCAATGTGGAACTCGTCGCGAGAGATCCAGCCCAATGAGCGTCTCGCTACCCACGCGCCACCCCCACCCCCATACGTACGACCGCCGACCTACGCCGAAGTGGTCCCCCCCGGGGCCGGGGGGCAAGTCGAGTCCGTCGAGGAAGAAGTGGAAGTGGTCCAGTTGGAGGAAGAACCGTTCTTCCCAGTCGAATCGGAGACCGTCGAGATTGTTGAATCGTCGACTTTACAATATTTCCCGCCTTTGGACGCCATCCTAGATGACGCACATAACGATCCTTCTCATTCACTCGATCTATTGACTTTCCTGCGTACCGGGGTCGAAGAGGCCGAAAAAAAATCCACCACCAACTCTGAGAATGAGACTGGCGGTGTCGATGTCGATGTCGGTGTCGGTGTCGATGTCGATGTCGGTGTCGATGTCGATGTCGATGTCGATGTCGGTGTCGATGTCGATGTCGGTGTCGGTGTCGATGTCGATGTCGGTGTCGATGTCGATGTCGTCGGCTCTGGCGACATCGAAAATCCGAATAATAATAATGACGAATCGTCGCAGCAGCTGAGCGAGAAGGCTCGCGGGAAGAAGCGGATGCGAGACGAGGACTATTCTTCTTCGGATGAAAAAGATGACTTGGAAACGCTAGAAAATCTCCTCGGAGAAGGCTGTAGTAGCAATGGCAGCAGCACTAGTAGCGAGCGCGATGGACAACCCGACCGTAAGCGCATAAAGACGGACGCGGGTACTACGGATACGGATACAAGGATCAACACTGACCCGTTGGAAGTGGATGGGTCGGTCTTGATGGTGGCGCGCATGGGCCTTTTCGAGACGTTGACAGATTTGGAGACTTGGCATCAAGTCAAGAAGCTGAAAGATATCGAGAAGCTATATCGCGGCGGTCGTCTCCTAGCTTAGCCTGCCCATGCAGGCCGGGGCAGGGCCATCATCTCCTTTTCTCTTTTTTTTCCCCTTTCATCTCTCTCTCTCTCAGTGATAGCTCCACTCTTGTTTGTCTTGTTTTGCTTTGTTGAGCTGCGGTTAAATCCGCATGGACCTCTTTATTATATACAGTATCCTCGTTCGTCTATTTATTTTGTTGCGTTTTGTTGTTGTGTTACTTATACAATACAGTACATCGGCACGCACTAGTAGCGATAAGCAATTAATTGGATACTGTACCTGCAAGCTCGCCTTTTTGTGTGTGTGTGTGTGTTTTTTTTTCCTTTTTCTTTTTGCTTTCCCTGTACCTTGTACCATGAAGTCGCAGTGACTCTGATAAAAATCGTTTGCCTTGGATCCAGATCCGACACTGGCAATCATTTGAGTTCTGGAATCGCTAGCGGAGAATATACTGTAATTGTCTTCTCTCTTCACTCTAGAGTGACATCCTCTTTGGGTTGGGATTAGATTGCCTCGGAATCGTCGCTGGCCGTGAGCACGAATATGGAAAGGAGTAATAGTATGGTTGAGCGGCGGCCCGGCATGCGTACAGTATAGTATATTTTAGATGGCTGGGCCTTTATTTACTACCACCGTGACTTAGCTTACCAGCGCTGCAGGGTAGTAGCCGCGGCTACCATACAACCGGAACGAACGGATCATGACCGTTCACGGACTGAGGATGCAGTGGCGGATTGTGGCATGCTCAAGTACAGTATAAGGCTTGTAAGGCTTGTAAGACTCGGACTTTCGACGATTGGTATACTTTCTTTACTTGCATCAGTCTCCCCCTCTGCGAGCAACTAAATGGCTGATCGTTCGGGCTTCATGTGTAGTGTACATAAACTCGGGTAGGTGTTGGCCCACTGCGCCTGCGATGCACCCAGGTCCCAGACCACCATAGGTCGGATTGGCCGCTTTACCCTTGTATGCAAATTGCTTGCCACGTATTTTTCTTTTGCTATGTACGATGTTTCTGATCTATGACGTTCAATCGACCCATTGGCCGACTGTTCGCCTGGTTACACACTTTGATAACAAGTGCATTAGCCCGTCAATTGCAAGCCAGAGGTTCATCTTTTAAAGTTTCTTCGGGTTCAAGTATCAAATTCTCAAACGAATGAGGGCTCTGGAGCACAAAAAAACATATATTCCATCATGACCCTACTACTGTAGGAGCTCAGCGCTCAGGTTCCACACATTGTTACACAAGGATTACCAAAGGACTTCTTCTACTCTGTTTTTTGATCGGTGGCCACATGTACACGAGATTCGATTTGAGTAGCCTACATATCATCATCGATCTCAAGTAAGATCAACACCTTAACAGCACCTGATCGGCTCCGCCTCGCGCGAAGGTCGTTGACACGCGAGCTAGGGTTGTGCAGATAGTGACTCGCGAGATTCTTTTTGAGATTTTCGGTGACTGACATTCCGGAATGTACCAGGCTCAGATCTCCTCGAGAAGGTCCGGCTACATTGTGAGGATGAGGTATGTTACCGGTGGGGTAGTTGTTAGGCACCTCCTGCAGTGAGAGGTGCAGTAAGAAAGACTGTATATGTACAAGGAAGGGAGCGGGGTTGGGGAGACAACACGTACAGGAATCGCAGGAGCATACTGCTCGAGCGGAGGTGGACCAGGGACAATCGGAAAATACTGGGTATTCCCGGGAGTGGAATGATCGGTATCAAGTTGACGTTGTCCAAGGTCCTTCGGCACAGCCACCGTCAGCAAAGGGGGGCATAATGACAAAATGAACACCTACTATGGCTACATGAGGTGTGTCCTCGTTCCCCATGGTGCTAGTGTATCTTGTCGGTGGAAGGGCATCGGCATGATTCACAGCGGGGTAAGGGCCAGCAGAGTCAATACCCGGTAGATGCTCATTCGACCAGTGTTCGTGGTCGCGACCGCCCAACGTCTGCATTGATACACAACTGAGCAGTGGAACATCGCATATATATGTAATGCAGACCTGAGCATTCTGCACAAAATCATGCTGAGAGTGTTGGATAGGAATATAAGACGGATTATTTGTCGTCATCTAGTATGGCCTTGGTAAAAGATTCGTTGGAGCTAGAGATATTCTTTGTCGAGGGGTGAATCCTCGTAACTGGGTCATCATATGGGGGGAAGAGCTCGTTTATAAGTGTAGATGGTATGTGCGTCGTACGTACGATTACGATAGATTGCATCCGGGGCTGACCCCGGTCACCCCAGTGCACGTCCCGAACGGAACCGGCAGCTTGGCTCCCTCCCCTGAGCGCCAGGCATCTCGGCTGGTTGCAGCCAATCACATCGCCCGGTCCTGACTTGCCTTTTATGCTCTTTGTCGCGGAATGCCGTAGTCACCGCAACCGCGATGTCCCGACCACACCAGATATCAACAGTGTTGTCAGGGTCGATTTGACCTCGGTCGGTAAAACGCGGGTCGGAATTGACCCGTCGTATGACCCGACCGGTCAATTGGGTCAATGACCGGTCGATGCCTTTTTTGGACAAGTCTGTGAATTGCCGTTCTTTGTAAATAATTGAATAGAACGTATTTACAATGTCAACTAGTGCTTTGAACCTCTTCCCCTCTCGATCCAAATGCCTCCCAAAAGTTGGGTCTGGGCTTAATTCGCAATCCACATGCTCTCGATTGTGGTTAATTCTGCAGGCTGTGAAAGGGTTTTCAGTCACTTTGGGATCACGCATACGAAACGCCGCAGTCGTTTAAGCCTCGAAAAAGTCCAAAAGACTGCAATAGTCAAGATGGACCTTCAGCGTAGTCATCCGGACTTATTCACCGCCGATGCAAACGAAAATTCGGTGCCGCATTCGAGGAGGATTCTACTTCACCCATAGCGGCCTCAGCACCGCCTTCAACTTCAGCCTCAAGGGACATTGGGAACGCCGAGGAACATGAGGTAGAAGGGGAAGACGATGAAGAAGATGTTGTCGACTTTGAGGGGCTGGCTGAGAAATTGATCTCGGCTGCAGAAGCAGATGATGAAGATAACAACGAAAGCGAAACTACAACACCTGTGCCTCAAAATTCGAGCTCAACAAAAAGCACTTCGGGACCCAACACTTCGAGAAAAATCCTTATACCACTTGAGGATCTTTTCATCTATCCTGGAGATCCAGCGGCACCAACTGAGTTAGAGTTTTATTGGAAAGGGGGGTATTGCAAAGCTTGAGGAGACGCTGGCTGCGTATGAGTTACTTTTAGAGTCACCAAGACACTCGGACAACGAGGCGGCATAGACATATTATCACGAGTACTACTAAATTTAGATATATACCAAATTAGGAAGGTCCAACCATTTTATCGACCAAATGGTCAATATCGACCGGTCGTGTTGACCGACCGGTCGGACCGTGGGTCGTAACAACACTGCCCGCTGTTACTGCGGCCAGTGCCTGGCGGGCGTCGTCGGGATTGTTCTCGATCCATGTGGAGATGAGTGCGGACATCTTGAGACTCTGATCAAGCTTGTCCCTCAGCTTTTCGTAGAGCTCCGTATCCCGGGTCTTCGCGATACGCTCCATCTCCGTGCGGGTTTGTGCAACGATGGGAAGAATCTGCTCTTGCACCTGCGTTATGATAGATCCCTTGATGGCTTCCATGAAAGGCGCGGAAAGTGGCATCGCCGGTGTTGCTGGCAAAGCACGCTTCGTATGTGCCGTCAAGGCGCTCCGTAGAGTGTTAGCCTCTTCCTGGAGACGCGCTATAGCTTCAGCATTGTCATGATCAGCCTTCACCAGCTGCATGAAGAGTAAGCAACGTCGCTAAAAAGCAAAGCGAACAGCTGTGTAACGCGTACCTGCTCAAGCAACTCCTTTTCCGCAGCTTCTTCCTGCTTGGAAAGATTATTCTCACGCTGAAGTGCATCTAACTGCGGGATGAGGTCCGCCACTTCCTGTGAAAGTTCTGCGATTTCCCGATCCGCTTGAGCAAAGCTCTCATGGAACGTTTTTATCGTCTCAGCAGTTTGCGGACCAAGCTGTTGATCCCCCACGAGAGCAGAGATATCGGTGTTCCGCGCGATCTCCTCGATTTTCTCGTCCATTTTCGCCTCGAGCTGTTCTATGATGTGTCGAGAGTGCTGAGTCAGGTCATTCTCCATTTCCTGTAGACGGTCTTCAACCTCGCGGATGGTGTCCCTAATAGACTCGACATCTTCGCGCATATCTGGCGAGGTCGTATCTGCTGCTGCAGTGTCGCCGCCACTCACAGAGAGACGCCGTCGTTTCTTGGTGTGGGTGGTATCTCCGTCACCGCTAGCGGAAGCCGCCGTCGTACCCTCGGACGGACCTGCACTAGAGCGACCGGCACGCCGTTCGTACAGGCTCTCGATGCGCTTGTACAGTTGACTGACGTTGTCTGCCAAGCCTCCCAACATCGTTTTCGCCTCCTTCAGCTTAGCTTCCATGTCACCCACATTCTGCGCAGGAACTGACGGCCAGAAATCCGTCTCTGACAGCTTGTTGAGAGCTTTATTGAGGGAGACCTTTTTTCTTTCACAGGTGGCCGTGGCATTCGCGAGGCTGGCTTGGAAGGCATCTCGAATTGCGGATGGGAGGGAGTTGAATGCGGGCGATTGAACTTGACGTCGACGAGACTCGACGTCTTTCTCTAGCTTTCCAAGATCCATGTATTCTTGGGTGGCATCCGCCATCAAACTGAGGATAAAGGTGTGAATGTGACGTCCAATGTGATGATTACGTCGAACTTACGCGACGCGCTTTTCCCACACAACCCGTCGTTCCGCAGGTGTCATTTCCTCTCTTGTTGGCGCAGGAGGCATTGGGGGAGGCGGGAGAACTTCTGAGAACGGCCGTGAGGGCAAACTGGCGGGACCCGAGGGCGTTTTCAAAGTAGTTTCAGAGGGGGCCTTGAACGTTGTCGATGCTGCGGGCAGAGCCGGACTTTTGAGAGAGCTGCTTGCTGAAAGAGTCTTTGTCTCTTTTCCATATGAGCGATCGTCAGAGCCCATTTTCGGTAGTGGGGTTTTAGAGTCGCTTTTGGGAGGTACAAGGTCCGGTTGGGGGTATGAATGAGGGCGGTCGTTTGTGGATGCACGGCGAGGAAGAGGTCGACCGTCACGGGTGGTGGTGCTGAAAGAACCGCGACGGTCGCGAGAGGGACTGGCACCCAGTCGGGGACTTCGCGGTATAGGGACAGGATCTCGGTCGGAGTGATGTGTGCTACCCCAACGAGGGGGCGGCGATCTCCTTCGCTTGGGGCTCAAATCGGCGGGAGCGGCATGACGATCGATTGAGAATGACGACCTTCTCTCGTGTCCATGGAACGAAGCGGACGACGACGTTGGTGAGCGCGGAGGTGAGCTCTTGCCAGGTGATTTCCAGTTTTCTATGCGAGAGAGTAAACTGGAACTGGAACTGGCTGGTCCTGTATTCCATTGCGGGTCGGACGGATGAATGAAATGACAGGCGAATGCACCGCGTGGACAACCGTTTTCGCCGCCTCTAGAGATCCGTTTACCTTCGTTGTCGAAAAACTAACATGCAAACTGCGTGAGCGCGTGGGGAATAATAATGACCAGTGTTGTGAAGTACGAACATGACAGCGACGAGTTTTCGGAGGACCGAGTTCGAACATTCTTTATTGTTGTGTGCGTGAAGCCACAATGAGCCGCCATCATCCTCTTTCACCACCCCTTTCTCTTTTATCTACTCCGAGTCCCCTGCATTCTGGCCAGAACTCCGATGCTTGCACAGCTCTCCTGGATCAATGATCCGGCTAATTAAGGGCCACATGCATACGGCCGTTCTTACTGTGTACCCACAATCCGATAAGGCTCATTACAATGGGACATTCATCACACGTGTCGGATATTGTTGGACCGCCTTACTGTAAGCGACGGGAACCGGAAGGGTTCAAGGATATCTAGCCTGCTCTGTGTTCTGGCAGCGATGCAAAGCAGGTGAGCACCACTGAGATTTTCCAAGATGGTTGGGTTGTCAAGCCCAGAAAACGTGTCCTGCCAGTTGGAGGAAAGAAGGTACGTCAACATTCGTTTCAGTTTGGCACGACTGGGCAAAGCTGACATTTTGACCCGCTGATTAGGTGTTGAAAATTATG
>WHVC01000296.1:0-29260 GCA_015178925.1 Russula emetica | reverse complement strand
TGTTATCGGATACCTCAGTTAGCATACAAGTGAAAATAACATAATCGATGGGAAACCAACAGGGTCTATGCCTAAGGTGGTGTAGATCGTCGAGGTCGGGAACGGTGGGCGTCCCTTCTATCTCTCGGCGAGCGAGATCGCGAACTTCGCCGGCGGATGGATGACTCAGTCTCCACGGCCTCGCTCTCACGCTTGTCGTCCCTACTCCCTCGATTCACATCACTTGCTTTATCTGCCATGTCCTCATGATTGTTGGGCTCTCGATAGGTCCTTCCAATGGGGGCAGGTTGACCCTCCTTCTCCTTGTTACGTTTCCACATGAGTTTCTTCAGGCATCGCGGACATAGCACGACCTTTACGAGGGCGCTTTTGTGTTCCCCGTGCTCTTCGTAGGCAAAAGGGAGCTCCAAAGTACTTAGTTGGACGGCCTTATCCTGGTCGGTGTGATGCTTGCAGCGCGTATTGCCGCAGGTGTTTTCTCCCGCCCCGGACACCACTTCCGCCTCGGTTCGCCAACGAAGAGCAAACTATATGCGTAAAGATGTCGGTAATAGTGAGACATAAAAAAGGAGGAGTGCGTACATTTCCGGACTTGTAATGCTTCAGATCGCAAACGGCAAACTCTCGGAAAAGGTTGTCGTAGTATTTCTGAGCGAGCTGGTCGTTCCAAGAGGTGTTGTGCGACTCGGCGAGGTCATGGTCCTGGCGTAGGAACTTGTGCGAAGCCCTGAGAATGTCGAATTCTGTAGCGAAAGAGGTGGATGATGATGAGGGCTTGGGGTAGAGCGACATCAAAGGTCTCGACCTGCGATGCCGTCAGAGGGGATCCGGATTGTGAGTCGAGATGGACAAATCCGGTTGGCTTGAGCGCCTCCGACGTCACTCGGAGGCGGTTACTCGACTCACTTGTCCAACACCTTCACACACTTCTCACCCTTCACTCTGCCATCATCTTTTCAATGACCAGCCCAACTCGACCCGTCAATATCGTCAACCCCCGCTTGTCTTCAGCGGCTGGCGTCGGCACACCTAGCAGTCGCAGGGGCCCCGGTTCGCGTGGCAGTCCCGCCGGAACTCCCTACTCTCTCGGGGGTACCCCGGACATTCGCAGCCTTCGCGCTCAATATGTCGGCACCCCTCCATTGCCCAACATCCCGCCTCGAACTGGCACTCCCCGTCCCTCCTCGTCCACCGAACCTATCGTGTTCGGTCGTGGCAGCCCTCACCCTGTACCCGCTGCTTTAAGCGAATTGAGTGCCCGGCGCCCCACAACCCCCGCCGTTGGGCTTGGCCTCGAGGACGCTCCACCTCCCGACCCTACAATCGATACCGAGAGTTTTCAAGGGGATGAGAGGGTGAAGGTACTTCGCAAGCACCTCGTTTCGCGCGAGGTGCGACAAGCTGCGAATTATAATGGGTCCTCCGGCGTCCCTTCGCGTCAAGCCTCATCATCGAATCTCGCCGTTGAGTTCCAACCTGACCCAGAAGCGTTCCCCGTGCCGTATCACACACCAGGGGCGGATACCACGTACGTTAGCTGAGCGCATTCTAACCCGGGTGCTGTGATTTCCATTCTGAACCTTGTTTGTCTTCCCAGGCATGGTATATATAAGTGGCAGCAAGAGCAAACTCGACGTCCACGCTCAGTGTCATTCGCTGGCTCTACTGGGATGACACAGGATCCAGCGTTTGAGCACATCCACGAGCCTGGTGGATTCCGCCGGAATTACGTATTACTTCAAGGAGCTATCCACGAAGAAAGGGAACCACCTCGGATACTCAACAACTTTATCGAATTTCTCTACCTCTTTGGCCACTTTGTGAGTTGGCCAATCCCGTCTGTTTTGTCTCTATATCCCCTAATAAATGTCTACTAGGCCGGAGAAGACCTTGAAGAGCTCGAAGAAGATGAGGAGGAGGATGAGGAGGCGATAGATGAGGACAGACGAGCATATGACCAGGCGTCTGGATCACAGGACACGTCCGTATTGCAAACGGGACAAGAAGCCGCTCAAGGGTCCTTAGCACGGATCTTAGCCGATTCGCAGCCATCAAAGTCAGCTGTCTCTGAGACATCCCCACTCCTTCCACGGGCCTCGTCGCTTCAGCGCTCACGTACAAAACGGCGCCGAGTAAGTGTCAGCCACGGAGATGCGACGGTTGGTCAAGCCGTATTGATGGTATGTCACGATTAACCATTCTATTACGTGAGGGGAACGTGCCCACCTTTTGTCGTAGCTCTTGAAGTCTTTCGTTGGGACCGGGGTGTTGTTTTTGGGGAAAGCGTAAGCCCAATTGCAGTGCACACCTTCGTCCATTGGTTGATCGTCCGCCTTAGCTTTTTCAATGGGGGACTTTTGTTTTCTTCTATAACGCTTTCGGTCATCGCCATCATCTCTCTATACTCATTTCTACTTCTCGTAAAGACCAAGTTTGTTGTTTCAGGGAGTTTCGGTGGTATGTCTCTGTCCGCAGTGATCACAATCGCTTCATTTCTGACTGATTTCAGATTTGGGCGGGACGCTTTATGGACCATGGATGCGCTATTCTATTCTCACGTCTATCACAATCTCACAGATCGGCTTTGTCTCCGCATATACGATATTCGTCGCGGAGAACTTGCAGAGCTTTGTCTATGCTGCTTCGGGCTGCACGTCGTTCATCCCAGTCCAATATCTCATCGTCATGCAACTCATCATATTCCTCCCCATGGCGCTTATCCGAAATCTGGCGAAGCTCAGCACCACGGCGCTTGTCGCAGATGTATTCATTCTTGCTGGTCTCATCTACATCTTTGGTAGTGAATTCGGGTTTATCGCGCAACGCGGCATCGCGAAAGTTGAGCTGTTCAACCCGAAGGATTTCCCACTGCTGATTGGGTACGTAACTCTGCGTTGAACAATCTTGTGTGCTCTTCTCATAGGATATCGTATCGTTTATAGCACAGCGGCATTTTCCTTTGAAGGTATAGGCTTGGTAAGGAAACATGTCCCCTTTTAATGCGGAAGCTTTATTCGTCCTGTAGATCATTCCGATCACCGACTCCATGCGTGAACCGCACAAATTCCCCATGGTACTCTCGGGCGTCATGGTCTTCCTCCTTAGTAAGTTTGTTTTGAATTCGGCGGAAGATCATCCTAAATATTATTTTCAAGTCCTCTTCGGCGGGGCCGGCGCACTGTCCTATCTTACCTTTGGATCTGATATCAATACTGTCGTCCTCAAGAATCTGGATTCTTCGTCACGCCTCACGCAAGCCGTACAGTTCCTGTATTCGCTCGCGATTCTTCTTTCCGTGCCACTCCAACTCTTCCCTGCCGTGCGGATCATGGAGAATGGGCTCTTCACTCGAAGTGGGAAATCAGACTGGAATGTCAAGTGGCAGAAGAACATTTTCAGGTTCTTTGTTGTCATAGGCTCCACGGTACTCAGCTGGGCTGGCGCGAAGGATCTAGATAAGTTCGTCGCGTTCGTGGGCAGTTTTGCCTGGTAGGTGTAATGCTGCTTGCGAAAACGGTCCCCCGCGGCTGACACTCGCGTTGCTTGTAGCGTGCCGCTTTGTTACGTTTATCCGGCAATGCTTCATTATAAGGCATGTGCACAGACATGGAAGCAGAAGACTGCGGACATCGCTCTGGGAGTATTTGGCGTTGCCGTAGCCATCTACACGACCGCCCAAACCGTAGCTGTGAGTATGGCAACCCCTTCCTTGGAGGATAGATAATCTGATATTTGTCGTCAAGCTCATGGGACAACCGCCTGATTCACCTATTGGGAACTGTGATATTCGAGGTCTTTAATTTTAGGGTTTTTCAATCGATGATAGTTACATTACACCGAGCTTGAATGCGATGCTTATTGTACCGTGACACGTGTCATCATGTGTATGCATGTGATAGAGCACTTGACTTTGGACTTTGACCCAACCCGAAAGAATAGGCGCCTACTTAGCGCTCGCTCGTCCTTATCACAAACTGCCATAATGTCCAAGGAATTCAAGGAGCTCACGAGAGAGGAGGTACAGCAGGTGAGGATTCGCTACATAGCTGCAGGTCGTTAGCTGACGCGACTTGCAGCACAATAAGAATGGCGACCTGGTTAGTGCCCGACCGCTGTCACTCCACCGTCCATTCATTCCTCTCACACGCCTCCCCATCCGGTTCTCCTCCTCACCGTAGTGGGTCATCATAGACGCTAAGGTCTACGATCTATCCCGTTTTGCCGACCTGCATCCTGGTGGGCGGGCGGTCCTTGTCGACAGTGCAGTTGCGGGCGAGGACGCGACAGAAGCGTTCTATGGTCTTCATCGACACGAGGTGCTCGAGCGACCGCAGTACGCGCGTCTCCAGATTGGAGTCCTCCGTGGCGAGCAGAGCGTCATCACTGGCCGTCTCGTTGGCGGTCTCAGCAGTGTGCCCTTCGCAGAGCCGACCTACCTCACCGAGGGATTCCACAGCCCATATTACACCGAGGTACGTGTGCTGTGCCTGGTACCCTTTCTCTCGGAGCGTTCATCATCGGGCGTGTTGTGGGGGTGTAATAGAATCACAAGGCATTCCAGAAGGTCGTCAGGAAGTTTTTCGATGAGGTGGTGTATCCCGATGCGCAGGAGCGCGAACTTGACGGGAAGCGACCTAGCCAGGATGTTTTTGACAAGATGGCGTGGGTCCGGCTTTGCCTAACCGATCCGATCGATTCTTACCCGAGTTTTTAGCGAAGTAAATTTGAATGCGATGCGGCTGGGCCCTGGGAAGCATCTCAAGGGCCTCTCCCTTTTTCATGGCCTAGTCAAGCCCGAAGAGGTGAGCCTCATCCTTTCTCCGCAGACGAATCTCAGCTCAGTATAATGCCTTTGCCGTCAGTTCGATTACTTCCATGAGGTATGTGGATGTCATTTCGGCCTTTTGGGCGGTATTCTTACGGCGAGTGGTAGCTTATCATTACTCAAGAAATGATACGAACTGGGTCTCGGGGTTATGCCGATGGTACCGAGGTCGCCTCCACCTTCTCCCACCCTCTTCCCTAAAAATATGGTTTCAGCCCTTCTCGGCGGTAAGGTTATTGGCTTGCCACCGGTACTCAACTTCGGCAGTCCAGAGATCAAGGCCAAGGTAGCTATTGGTTTCCTCTCCTCCGACCGAAGGTCATAGCTCACGTGACTAGGTCGTCCCCGAAGTGTTTGCAGCGAAGAAGTTCATCTGCCTTGCGATTTCAGAGGCACGCGCTGGAAGCGATGTGCTAGGCATGAAGACCACTGCTGTTAAAAGCGAGGATGGCAAATTCTGGATCATCAACGGTGAGAAAAAGTGGATTACAAATGGGCAGTACGTGAGCATTTCTCGGAGAACTGCCGTACGAGGTGACGATACTGTTACCGTCTAGCTTCGCAGATTAGTACGTGCGTATACACGTTCTATCTGAATATGCCATGCTCACCAATGACAGCTTCACAACGGGCTGTAGAACTGAGGTGAGCCTTCAACCCCATCTCCGTTTTGACAGTCAAATTAAGTGCATGATTTTCGGGTAGGATGGTTTGACAGTCATTCTTATTCCCCGAAAAGAAGGCGTCATAACCAAGCCTATAAAGACGTCCTACTCTCCGACTGCGGGCACAGCCTATGTCACCTTCGATAACGTCCGCGTTCCGGTTGAAAACACACTCGGCCCCGAAGGTGGCGGGATCTTCGTTATCCTAAGTAACTTCAACCACGAGCGTTGGGTGATGGTTTGCGCATCCGCTCGCGCACAGCGGATGATCGTCGAGGAATGCCTGAAATGGGTCTCGCAGCGCAAGGCGTTCGGCAAGCCGCTCAGCTCGCAGGCTGTCGTCCGCGCGAAACTGGCTGGGATGATCGCGCGCGCAGAAGCCGTACAAGCCTGGCTTGAGAATGTCACGTATCAGATGTGCAATATGGTGAGAAGAAGGTTTCACTTGCCATCCTACTCTACGAGAATGACAAGCTTTTATATTCCAGTCATACAAGGAACAATCTACCAACCTTGCTGGCCAGATCGCTTTCCTGAAGATGTACAGCACACGGTGCGCGCAGGATACGGCAAGGGATGCGGTGCAGATCTTTGGGGGGCGCGGCATCACGCAGACGGGAATGGGCCGCTTCATCGAACATGCGAGTGGTCTCCTAGCTTGGCATGCTGCGTGGTTACTGACTGTCTCTAATGCGCTCAGTATCATCGAACGGTCCCTTTCGATTCGATTCTAGGAGGAGGTAAATTGTCTATGTTATCCACGGCTTTGTTGAGATTTGCTGATCCAAGTCACCTGCAGCGGAGGATGTACTGGGTGATCTCGGGGTCCGGCAAGCCATACGCGCCATGCCGAAGAACGCACGCCTTTAGCATTAGAGTACGAGCTAGCCCATGATTGTTACCAAGCCGAACATATCTCGAAAGTTCAAGGACTCCTAGTCGAGTGACATACCGCTGTGGGGATGTCGATCTATCAGAGACATCCTGAAAGGAGCTATCTCGAGACCATTTCCAAGAATAGGAGAGAATGATAACGCTTTGATCCTGACTCTTGGGGCACCAGATGGCAACCTGAAGAGGGCACCTTATCAAATTGTCTGGAAGGGGCTACAACAGTACTGATACCGTGTAGGTCACTTTTAGACGCTAGCGATCCCAACAAATCACACGGACATTCTCGGCGCATGTGCCCACCTACTTCGGGAAGATGCATATGATGGAAGAATAGTAACACATTCCGTTTGCCGAAGGTTTAGAGATGGGCGCTTGCACGTTGGGACCCTAAATAATACAGTACTGTATTGATAATACTAGGAGTTATATTCACGTCAGCGTGGACAGGGTGGCCGCGTCGATACCGTAATTGGATTTACTATCGGCGGTTCTGGGGAGTTTAAGGCAAGGACAAGGTGGCGATATCGGAATTTGAAAGCATGTCGCTCTACCTTTGGACCCTGTGATGGGCGTCTGATAGAAGCAGCGTGCACGTGTACAACACGCCCCTTCATTAGCTTCACTGGTGAACCCACAACGGCAATTTTCCTTCCCACGTTGATTTCCCTCATCCCCGTCTCCTACCGGGTCTATGTCTTCCTCAAGTTCCAATCCAAACTTGCCGTCTGTGCAGTTCCCTGAAATTTTCGAGGTGGCCCTAGAGGAATACACGAAGAAGACGGAAAAGGACATCAAGTCGGATCCGCTTTTCGCCAAGCTCCAAGTCTGTAACTCGTCTGATGCAGTTCTCGAAGTTCTTGAAGAACACGCTCTTGCCTTCGAGCAGTATCGGAAAGGAGATCGGAAGGAGCTCATGAAACGGCTCAAGCCAATTGTTGAAATCCTTTATCGGCTTTCTACCGAATTTTTGAAAGAGAGCATCGTTTCGGTAAGACTAAAGAGATACGGTTGTTCTTTGCGGAAGTTTATCATTCACCCTGCAGATATTTCCACCAGCGAAGGCCATATTTACTGGTATTGGTCTCCTTCTTGAGGTGTGTACTATTCCCTTCCCTTCCCGCCTGTGTCTACGGTCTTGACCCCTGATCTTAAGGCTGTTAAGAGAGTCAGCGACGATTATGATGCGCTTATCGAGCTCTTTGAACATTTCGAACGTTACCTTCGCCGTCTCCAAGTCTTCACCAAGATCCCCGCTGCTTTGGGAGAGATATTGGTGGAGATAATGGTTGAACTGCTTGGTGTGCTTGCCCTGACGACACGACAGATGAAAAAGGGACGATTTAGTGAGTCCGCGCTTACTGATACATCTCACTTAGCTTAGCATAACGCAGAGAAATTTGCAAAAAAGCTATTTCTTGGAGAGCACAGCGTTGAAGACGTGCTGCAAAGATTAGACCAACTCACTAAGGAAGAATTGCGGATGACTGCGACGCAGACCTTGGAGGTCGTCAATGGTCTATTCAAGGACATGGAGACGGTCATTGATGGTATGGAAACCTTGTTTGACATCGTCATCTTCATAGTGTACTGAATGTTTGTCCTTTCAGGTGGAGAAACATCGATGAACAATATCCGAGAGGCTCTGGGTATGATAAGCTCAAACTCAGAACTGTATGTAAGTATAGCTGACCACTCGTGCAAGTTACAATGCAAAAAAAGATATCGGATGACTTGAATAACATAAGAGGTTCATCTTTTTTGTGGCACTGCAAATAAGGAAGCTGAGCCTCGAACTACAGGTGATCAAGTGCGAGAAACGATTCTGAAGTGGCTTTCACCTCCGGACCCATCGACTAACCACAACAAAGCATGTGAAGTCCACCAGAAGGTGACCCCCCGATGGTTCCTTGAAGGGTCTATCTACAATGAATGGAAGGCGAAAGGTTCTTTCCTATGGATCCACGGCAAACGTACGACCTCTCATTCTTTCCCCACCCCTTCCGCTCATAGTCTCCGGTTTCGTAGCGGGATCTGGCAAGAGCATACTTTGGTAGGCGACGCTTTTAGCCGACTTTGTCGACGTAACTTAGCTTACATTGGTGATCAGTTCGTCGATCATAGAGGACATCAAACCCAAATGTGCAACCGGATTGGACTCATTTGCATACTATTACTTTGATTTTAACGACATTCGAAAGCAGGACCGCCGGGGACTTCTCTCCTCCCTTCTCAGACAGCTTTGCACTCGATCCCATCGTGGTTATGACATCCTATCAAACCTGTTTAGGGAAAACGCGAATGGTTTGGGACAGCCTAGCGAGGACGACATGATCCAATGCCTCAAAAAAGTACTCGAGCTCCTTCGTCATGGTGGAGTGTACATCATAGTGGATGCCGTGGACGAAAGTCCCATTGCTGGAATGCCTTCTCCACGCGAAAAAGTTCTGGAGCTCATAAAGGAGCTTGTTGATCTACCGCATCCGAACATGCGTTTTTGTATCACAAGTCGTTCTGAGGTGGACATCCGAACGGTCCTTGAACCTTTGCCATTTCTCAATGTTTCCCTTGACGACCAGGCAGGCCAAAAGGGGGATATTGTCAAATACATCGAGTCGGTCGTTGAGTCAGACCCGAACATGCAGAGATGGACGCCAGATGACAGGCAACTGGTTATCGATTCGCTGTCACAGAAGGCTAAGGGCATGTAAGACATCATAATTAAGGTTTCGTGCGATTTCGCTCACAAAATGACGCAGGTTCAGATGGGTTTACTGTCAATTGGATAGACTGCGGCGTTGTTATTCCACAGATATAAGAAAAACGCTGGATGAGCTGCCGGTGACCCTAGACGAAACCTACGAGCGGATATTGCTGGGAATCGACAAGGAGAAGCGTGAACATGCCATCCGCCTTCTCCAATGCCTGGCGTTTTCTCGTCGGCAATTACGCGTCAATGAGCTAGCAGAGGTTCTTGCAACTCGATTCGATGCAGGACGAATTCCAAGATTGCAAAAGGATCGGCGATCAAGAAAGCCTGATGAAGACGTGCTATTGGCGGGTTCCACTTTGATTACCATGATCAAGCCCGGTGTCCATGATGACGATATCAGCGACACACGAGTTGTCCAATTTTCCCATTATTCCGTAGTAGAGTTCTTAACTTCAGAGCGTCTCGCCAGCTCAAAAAACGAAGACATTTCCCAGTATTACATCTCTCCGGAGTCTGCCCACACCACTCTCGCACAGACCTGCATCGGCACTTTACTTCAACTGGATAATCACGTTGTAGACGTCACCTACGACTTCCCTCTTGCCGAATATGCGGCACAAAACTGGTTCCATCATGCTCGGTACAAGGACGTGGCGCCGCGCATACAGGACGGGATGAACTGTTTCTTTGACACGAATAGAAAACATTTAACAGTATGGGTTTCAGTGCTCAACCTTGACCACGTTCCCTCCTGTTCTCGGCTCAGCAAACCTTCCAACACACCTGAACCATCTCCCCTTTATTATGCGACCCTTTGCGGTATTCCTAGCGCTGTGGAGTACCTCGTCATCGCATGTCGGCAGGATCCTAACAAAAGTCATGGTGACCGGGGCACGCCATTGTACGCGGCGGCGGTCTTAGGACATACTGCGATTGTCCAATTTTTGCTGGAGCACGCCGCGGACGTGAATGTACGGGACAAGCACAACTCCACTCCACTTCATGAAGCCTCAGGAAGAGGAAACCTCGACGTCATGCAATTGCTGCTCAGCCGCGGTGCAGATGTAAATGTCTTTGACGATCGGGGAGACTCTCCGTTACACAAGGCATCTCGATACCAAAGATTCGACGCAATGAAGCTCCTCGTCAAAGGAGGTGCGGATGTGAATGTCCGGGACAAATCCAACCCGACTCCACTCCATGAAGCTTCAGCAAGTGGACGTCTCCACGTCATTCAATTACTGCTCAGCCTTGGTGCAGATGTAAATGCCCTTGACCACCGGGGAGACTCCGCATTACTCAAGGCATCTCAGTACCAAAAAGTCGACGCAGTGAGGCTCCTCGTCAAAGGAGGTGCGGATGTGAATGTTCGGGACAAATCCAACTCGACTCTACTCCATGAAGCTTCGGGTAGTGGAAATCTCGACTTCATGCAATTGCTCCTCGGCCGCGGTGCAGATGTAAATGTCTTTGACGATCGGGGAGACTCTCCGTTACACAAGGCATCTCGACACCAAAGATTGGGCGCCGTGAAGCTCCTCGTCGAAGGAGGTGCGGATGTGAATGTCCCGGACAAATCCAACTCGACTCCACTTCATGAAGCTTCAAGAAGTGGAAATCTCCACATCATGCAATTACTGCTCAGCCTTGGTGCAGATGTAAATGCCTTTGACCACTGGGGAGACTCCGCATTACACAAGGCATCCCGATACCAAAAAGTCGACGCAGTGAAGCTCCTCGTCAAAGGAGGTGCGGATGTGAATGTTCGGGACAAATCCAACTCGACTCCACTTCATGAAGCCTCAGGAAGAGGAAATCTCGATGTCACGCAATTGCTGCTTAGCCGTGGTGCAGATGTAGACCTCTTTGACGATCGGGGAGACTCTCCGTTACACAAGGCATATCGATACCAAAGATTCGGCGCCGTGAAACTCCTCGTCAGAGGAGGTGCGGACGTGAATGTCCGGGACAGATCCGACTCGACTCCACTCCATGAAGCTTCAGGAAGAGGAAACCTCGAAGTCATGCAATTGCTGCTCAGCCGCGGTGCAGATGTAAATGTCTTTGACGATCGGGGAGACTCTCCGTTACACAAGGCATCTCGATACCAAAGATTCGACGCAATGAAGCTCCTCGTCAAAGGAGGTGCGGATGTGAATGTCCGGGACAAATCCAACTCGACTCCACTCCATGAAGCTTCAGGAAGTGGAAGTCTCCACGTCATGCAATTACTGCTCAGCCTTGGTGCAGATGTAAATGCCCTTGACCATCGGGGAGACTCCGCATTACACAGGGCATCTCGATACCAAGAAGTCGACGCCATGAAGCTCCTCGTCAAAGGAGGTGCGGATGTGAATGTCCGGGACAAATCCAACTCAACACTACTCCATAAAGCTTCAGGAATCGGAAATCATTACATCACACAGTTGCTACTCGGCCATGGTGTAGACGTTAATACCCTCGATGACCAGGGAGACTCACCACTGCATAAGGCTGTCCGGTTCCAAAAGCCTGACGTTGCAAAGCTTCTTGTTGACCACGGTGCTGACGTGAATGTCCGGAATATATCCAACTCAACACCGCTTCACGAAGCTTCAGGAAATGGAGATCTCGATATCACCCGGTTGTTGCTCAGCCATGGTACAGACGTAAATGTCTTCGACGATCGGGGAGACTCTCCACTGCACAAGGCATTGCGGTTCGGAAAATCCGACGTTGCAGAGCTTCTAGTTAAGGGCGGTGCCGATGTGAATGTCCGGGACAAGTCCAGCTCGACTCGACTCCACGAATCTTCAGGAATCGGAAATCTCGAGACCGCACAACTTAGGCTTGGCAATGCACAGGGATGGAACCACAAAACTCCGCTGCACTCGGCATTGTTCAAAGGCGAATCGCGGTCGTTAATTGAACACGAGGCGGATGTCGATGCTAGAAATGGCGAGGGTCACACTTCAGCGTTAGCAGCTCATGGCAAACTATTGAACGACAGCGTGCCAGGTGAGAATATGGCAGGTACGTCCTGCGTAAACCTTCCGCTTTCTATATTTAACCTTGGTGTTGTCAATCATAGAGGGGACTCGTTATATCTGGATAATGACGGCGGTGGCGGTGGCGACGGTGGTGGCGACAATGGCGGTGAAACGCTTCCGCTGAGCGCTTGTGAGCGCCTCTAACTTCAGCCCAAAACAAAATCGCGCCATGACACCTTGCCACCACCTCACTGGCAATGTGCCATCAAGCCCTTTGTTCTTTTTTCCCCAAAAGCTCCTGTATTCAAACAGACATCCATATCCACTAGTGCTTTCGTATGTATATGAGCCTTTTAACTCACCGTGCGACGTGACATCGCCCGCTGCGTCATTCTAAGAGCTTATGTGAGAGTTCCGCTTCATCTCCCCTGCCGTTCCCTGGCACCAGCTCTTGAAGTTACATTTTGGGATTTTCTTTCACCATTACCTCCAATACAGTCTCAGGGTCTCCTGTTTTCCAGAGCCTTTTACTTCCGCGCCCGCGAAATGGGTCGTCCGGTCACAATCACCCTACGATTAATTACTGCCATAGGAAGTAGCCCTAACCCTATCCACATCAGATTTCCTGCGCGATCCCGCTACGTGATCAAGAAGCCATCAATTAATGCAAAGCGCGCGCTCGCGGTTGGAGGGGCCTACATTTCCCATGGATCCACAAGAGCGACCCGCTCGCTTCCCATTCTGCTAATACATTGCTCTCGAAGAACTGTGCCGCGGTTCCACCATGTCATGCGTTATAAATGACGTTTTGATTCATCGATGGATTAGGAGGAGACAGCCAGTGTTGAACATCCCGTAGCAGTTGGTCACCTACAGGGTACCGTCAGTCTCGGACTCTCGAAAACAAAGTGTAGAGGGAAAACGACAAACGTTTTATCTTGTTCATCTCGTCTAAGATTTGGTGAAGAGCAACTGAGAACCCAAATCAGCACGGTTGATGCTTGTTTCATGCGGAACACCTACACAAATCTTGCCAAATACTATTCATTGACAACAGTGCTCGGAAAAGTATTCGAAAACTATCATGTAACCATTTCGCACCTTCCATAACCGCCATTAAACTCCCCAAAAGACCGTGGACCACACCTTGGTCTGTGCAACAGTTATCCGAGCCTCGTCCTGAGTTAATCGATCCAATCTTTGGAGAATGGCCTCTATCTCGCTCTCCCTCAGTGGTTTTTTTCGCGAACTTCTTTGTGGCACATTGAGTCACGGGCAATGCATATGTAACAGTGCACTCACTGAATCGCCCTTGTTTGATTTGCTTCGATGCTAGGGCAAGCACCGAAAGCAACTCAACCATTATTTTGACAACGGCCTCCGTTAAAAGTTAAATAGGAGTGTGCGGAATCGTCGTATGTATTTCCAGACGCTTGAGGAAACTCCCCAAGCACTCGAAGAGCTCGAGAAGGGTATCATAGCTTGACAAAGCCCCACTGGCAGCCTGACATACTCATTCATCACAGGCAAACTGGTTGTAGAGCGTATTCAAAGGACGTGCAACAAGGAGAATATCGATCGCAACAAACAAAGCGTTTACTGGTGAGACAGGGAGCTGACGAAGTCAGGTTAAAAGATTGATAAGGATAAGATGGTACGTGTCCGTTCGCTCACCAAGCCGCCGACCACCTCGCCAAGTACCCCGGAGAATGCTTGAAGGACACTCACTGTAGAGCTGAGGCAATCTATCGATCTCTGATTCCCATTGATCTACTTTGGAAGCCTTATGCGCTCTTGGAGTAAATGAAGGACCCCTGGGGAGAATTTGAGTGCTTGAGCTCGGCAGCCTCGGCAGCAAAGGAATTCTCAGAGAGATCTATTCCGGTTATTTTGGCGTAGTCGACAAAAGCATCGATGATCAACTGGAAGTTAGAAGTGGAGGAGGATGTTGCTTGTCCAGCGGACGACATGAATTGAAGACAACGGGTTGTTCAGTAGGAGGGAAGGGAGAAGGGAGAACAAATCCGGCGTGGGCGTGTGGGCGTGTAATATGGAAGAGTTACAGTAGGCCGCCGCACAGTACGACAACACGTAATTGGCGGATTTTTGCCGCGCCGTGGCACGTACCCTACACCGCTGCGTCCGCTCTCACTGGCAGGCTCGTCCCATGTCTCGTCCTATCCTCTCTCCTCCCCCATTGTTCTCTTCTCTCTCTCTTACCCAGCCGATACCTCACTTTTTCTCAAGAACGTCCTCCCTAATGGGCGTGTGATAACTTTGGTGCATTGTGTCATCCGGATTGTGAGTTGAGATGGACAAATCCAGTTGGTCTGAGAATCACTCGACTCGGACTCACTCGTCCGGCGCCCGCATGGACAAAAGGGAATCAACATCTTCACTCTGCCACCATCTTTCCAATGACCAGCCCAACCCGACCCGTCAACATCGTCAACCCCCGCTTCTCTTCAGCGGCTGGCGTCGGCACACCTAGCAGTCGCAGGGGCCCCGGTTCGTGCGGCAGTCCCGCGAGAACTCCTTACTCTCTCGGGGGTACCCCGGACGTTCGCAACCTTTGTGCTCAATATGTCGGCGCCCCTCCATTGCCCAACATCCCACCTCGAACTGGCACTCCCCGTCCCTCCTCGTCCACCGAACCCCTCGTGTTCAGTCGTGGCAGCCCTCACCTTGCACCCGCCTTAAGCGAATTAAGTGCCCACCGCCCCACAACCCCCGCCGTTGGGCGTGACCTCGAGGACGCTCCACTGCCCGACCCCACAATCTACACCGAGAGTTTTCAAGGGGTGAAGGTACTTCGCAAGCACCTTGTTTCGCGCGAGGAGCGACAAGCCGCGAATTATAATGGGTATACCGTCCTCTGGCGTTCCTTCTCGTCAAGCCTCATCATCGAATCTCGCCCTTGAGTTCCAACTGACCCCGATGCGTTCCCCGTGCCGTATCACACACCAGGGGCGGATATCACGTACGTAGCCGAGCGTATTTTAACGCGGGTGCTGTGATTTCCATTCTGAACCTTGCTATCTTTCCAGGCATGGTGCACGTCGTTCATTCCAGTCCAATATCTCATTGTCATGCAACTCACCATATTCCTCCCCATGGCGCTTATCCGAAATCTGGCGAAGCTTAGCACCACGGCACTTGTCGCAGATGTATTCATTCTTGCTGGTCTCATCTACGTCTTTCGTAGTGAATTCGGGTTTATCGCGCAACGCGGCATCGCGAAAGTTGAGCTGTTCAACCCGAAGGACTTCCCACTGCTGATTGGGTAAGTAACTCTGCGTTGAACAACCTTGTGTGCTCTTCTCATAGGATATCGTATCGTTTATAGCACTGCGGCATTTTCCTTTGAAGGTATAGGCTTGGTAAGGAAACATGTCCCCTTTTAATGTGGAAGCTTTATTCGTCTTGTAGATCATTCCGATCACCGACTCCATGCGTGAACCGCACAAATTCCCCATGGTACTCTCGGGCGTCATGGTCTTCCTCCTTAGTAAGTTTGTTTTGAATTCGGCGGAAGATCATCCTAAATATTATTTTCAAGTCCTCTTCGGCGGGGCCGGCGCACTGTCCTATCTTACCTTTGGATCTGATATCAATACTGTCGTCCTCAAGAATCTGGACTCTTCGTCACGCCTCACGCAAGCCGTACAGTTTCTGTATTCGCTCGCGATTCTTCTTTCCGTGCCACTCCAGCTCTTCCCTGCCGTGCGGATCACGGAGAATGGGCTCTTTACTCGAATTGGGAAATTAGACTGGAATGTCAAGTGGCAGAAGAACATGTTCAGGTTCTTTGTTGTCATAGGCTCCACGGTACTCAGCTGGGCTGGCGCGAAGGATCTCGATAAGTTCGTCGCGTTCGTAGGAAGTTTCGCCTGGTAGGTGTAATGCTGCTGGCGAAAACGGTCACTCGCGGCTGACACTCGCGTTGCTTGTAGCGTGCCGCTTTGTTACGTTTATCCGGTAATGCTTCATTATAAGGCATGTGCACAAACATGGAGGCAGAAGGCTGCGGACATCGCTCTGGGAATATCTGGCGTTACCATGGCCGTCTACACGACTGCCCAAACAGTAATCGTGAGTATGACAACCCCTTCCTCGGAGGATAGATAATCTGATATTGTCGTCAAGCTCATGGCACAACCGGAGGCCCCTGCTTCACCTATTGGGAACTGTAATATCCGAGGTCTTTAATTTGAAGGGGTTTTCAATCTATGATAGTTACTGTACATTACACCGAACTTGAATGCGATGCTCATTGTACCTTGACAAGTGTCATCATGCATGCAATTAATAGGGTCGTTCAGAGTTCCCCTTATTTGCCACTTATTGGCTAATTAAAATGTCACTTATTTCACCACTTATTTGATAAGGAGGACAAGAAGGAGAGGAATAAGTGGGATAAGGAACTTTGTTGACGATTATTCTTATTGGCCCACTTATTGCCTCCGCTTATTGGGCCACTTGTTCGGAATCCAAACTCCGATTGATCTCCCGATTTTTTTCGTTACTACTGTTGTTCCTTCCCTCATCGTTCCTTCCCCCATCGCTCCTTCCCCCATCGCTCCTTCCCTTGTTCCTCACATCCATTTGGTTTATCATGGCTAAAACGACGAAACCCAAGGCAGCAAAGTCTCCAAAAAAGTCCCGTGCAGAATCCTCTCATACTGGGAGCCAAAAAAAAGGACGTGGACGCAGAAAGACCACTGCTGCTATAGCTAGCGATGCCCAGAAATCTGAAGCCAGCGACGATGAACTTGAAGAGCCTGCCACTGTTATTCCCACCCTCAAAATTCCAGCACGCGTAGTTTGGGATAAATACCCAGAGCGCACGGAGCGTTTGCTGGACTATCTGGACGCACATGCGGATGTCGCCATCAAACTCTTTGGGGACTCTACCCAGGCTGCAAAGTCGGAGGGGCGCTCCAAAATGACTGCCAAGTCGAACAAGGGTGCTGCGTATCTGCAAGTCGCAGATGGTATCTTCTCTATCGACGATGATCCAGGCGTCCGAGCTGACTTTCAAACCAACCCAAGCAAGTATGCGAAGGCCGTCGACAACTACATCACTAACACGTACGTATTCAGCTAAGTCTTCGGTATCTGCTCACTATCTCTCTTAGGCTCAAAAAGCAGTATCGTGCCGTAAACGAGCGTATCGGAAGGACTGGTGCCGGCTTGAAGGCAGAAGACATCACACCAGGCAGTGAGATTGCCAACTTAATCGGTATGTGTAATTTATATATACTATGATGTTATTTATATGTGAACCCAACTGTTTGTAGAGAAGGAAACGGAGAACTTCAAGTGGTGGCCAAGGCTACACGGCTACTGGCGCACGTTACCGAACTTCAACCCATACACCGTTTCCTCCGACCGTGGGCAGGATTTGGCGGAGGAAGCACTTTCGGTGCTGATGGGAGGTGGCGCACATGGCAATTTGGGCTTGGAAGGTGGTGCACACGGCGATTTGGGCTTGGGAGGTGGTGCACACGGCGATTTGGGCTTGGTATGTGTACAGTTTCTTTCATGGATATGCTTAATCTTGTTGCTTGTCCAGGATGAAGGCGATTTTTATAGCCCACACACCATCTCACCTGTCGATGACGATGTCATCCATTCGGCCAGCCCCACTTTAGTCACACCCTTCCCGTCTACTGCTGGTAGCAGCAGCAAGGTCAAAGCTGAGGCTACCTCCGTGACACCATCCCGGGCCAGCACCCCTAGGTCAAGAACAACATCAAAGCGTAGCATCCAAGACGCATTCGCTGAAGGAACTGCAAAGGACAATCAGTTGCTTGAGCGTCTGGGGACACAGAAGCATAAGCGTGCGATAGGTGAGCTGGAGCTGAAGCGTCGCAAGCTCGAGAACAAGGCGATGGAGAAACAGCATCAGCGTGAACGGGAGCGCGAGCAGCATCAGATCCGTATGATGCAGATGCAGATGATGATGACTCAGAACCGGCAAGGTATGCCGACGATGATGCAGGGCCAGAACCGGCCGTTAGAGAGATTCGGCCTGATGGCCGAGCTGAATGATGCCACAGTGCCATCCGACACCCTTAGTTCATACCCCGGCATGTAAATACAGTACTAGTACTGTATTCTGTAATCGTCACACGAGATGCTGTAATCATCATGCAACACACTGTAATCGTCACGCATCTCACATGTTCGCATCGGGCATGCATGGCCGATGCTCTGGCGATTGTAATCACACATGTCCGAGTCATCGTTGTGGTCTGATTAAAAAACTATGGGCGGCGTTCCGCCGTACAGGAAGGGCTACTAAACAAATCGTTCATGAGCTTATATCTGAAACGCTGCCCAGGCGTCTCAAGTCGTCGCCGCGCCTGTTCCAACGCGTTTCTGGGCTCGTCCTCTTCATCTGTATCCCTGTCATTACCATGCTCTCGATCCAAACCCATCCTCACAAGACCCTCTCTCCATCTCTCATCGATGTTATCGCCTTCGATACGGATAATGAGATTGTGTAAAACGATGCAGACGCGAGCCCACATGATGATGATCATGTGGCGCTTGGTGTTGATGAGTTGGATCCGGATCTCCTTCAGGGACTGGAACGTCCCCTTTAGGAGGCCCATCGTGTGCTCGACGCGTATACGTATCTGTAGTCAATGAGATTCGATCAGCTCCGAGTCTAAATGAGTAACTCACCTTGGACACCCAGTAGTTGTATGTCCTTTGGTTGGCGGTGAGCTGTCCGTTGACAGGTTTCTTGAACGGCGCAACACTCCATGTCTCGGGCGTGTAAGCCGAGTCCGCCCACATCCATTCGCCAGGCGCGAATATCGTTTCGTGGTTTTGAAATGTCCGAGTGCTTCGGAAAGCCCATGCGTCGTGCACGCTGCCTGTGTGGCCCAATGAGTAATCGACGATCAGTAGGCTTTGAGGTAAACTGATGATCTGAAAAGCATAAATTAGTACTACTCGCCTGAGAAGATCGCTCACATACCTGACAGTCGATGGAGTAGTTCTTGTTCTTGTCGAACCAAGCCTCCCCATGTAGCCCAGGCTTCTGAAAAAGGACAAACTTCGTCCCATCAGCAAGCAAGAACCCATTTCGCCACTCTGGACATGTTGCCGCCTCCACGTATTCCTTTGCTCGCTCCTTCTCCTCCTCAGGTGGCATCATGACTGCTTCGTCGTGAAGGGCCAAGAACGCGATGAGACAGCGATATGTCACGTTGATCACTGTCCCGACGCATACCCCAGCCCACTGAGCGACATACTCAGGGGCTGACGCATTACCATAGTGGCCAACGCGGACAAGAAATATGGCGAGCTGGATGGGGATGGGATGCTGTGGGACGTTGGAGTTGTTGTGGAAGATGTGATGGTCCTCGATAAGCTCCACGAGGCGGTCAAACACGTGTGGTGAGACCCGAAGTTTTTTTCGAAACCGGTCTGGATGGTCGCGTCGAAAGTCGGTAAGATAAAGGTCCAGCTGACTTGATTTCTTCACAGGTGGACACGCTTCCAGAACCCGCGCTGTAAGCAGGTAAGTCACTAGAGCTTGAAGCTGGGCGTCCCACTGTTCTGACAACCTGTCTTCAAGGCTGTCGAAGTCCTCGAAGCTGCTGGAGCTGTGTCTTGAATGAGTGCCAAGTGAGGCCAAGTCGGAAGGGTCGGATACACTAGAGGATAGGGAAGAGGGAGAGGACGGAGAAGAGGGCCACGACGACTCAGACATGTCAGTGTCGGCCAGAGGATCTGAGCTGGGGAGGTCGGCTAGAAACTCAGATGCCATCTGTAGGGTGCGGGCCCGCTTTCGCTGAGCATGATAACCTGCCACCTCGTCGAGCAGGTGCACCCGTTTTGAGGCGGCAGGCATGGTGAGCGTCAACGTTGTCAAGAGGACTTTACGCTTTCGACTTGGGGAGATTCAAACTCAGTCGGTGTTGCCGAATCCATTGCCGAATCTTACTAATGCACAGAATAATTTATTATTTGCTACTTATTGTAAAATTTCGGGGAGGGGGGTTTCAAAGTTGCAATTATTTGCTACTTATTTTCCACTTATTACATTCACTTATTGCCGATTTGGCAGTAAAACATCAATAAGTAATCAATAAGTAGGAACTTAAGCGACCGATAATGGCCAACTTTGAGCGACCCTAATATTGAGCACGACTTTGACCCGACCCGAAATAATAGGCGCCTACTTAGCGCTCGGTCGTCTTATCTCAAACTGCCATAATATCCAAGGAATTCAAGGAGCTCACGAGAGAGGAGGTACAGCAGGTGAGGATTCGCTACATACTATAGCTACATGTCATTAGCTGACGCGACTTCAAGTTGCAGCACAATAAGAATGGCGACGGACCAGGCGACCTAGTGCCTGACCGCTGTCACCCCACCTTCCATTTACCATTCCTCTCACTGGCACACGCCTCCCCACCCGACTCTCCTTACAGTAGTAGGTCATTATAGACGCTAAGGTCTAAAATCTATCCCGATTTGCCGACCTGCATCCCGGCGGGTGGTCGGTCCTCGTCGACAGTGCAGTTGCGGGCCAGGACGCGACAGAGGCGTTCTATGGTCTTCATCGACACGAGGTGCTCGAGCGACCGCAGTACTCGCGTCTCCAGAGTTGAGTCCTCCGTGGCGAGTAGAGCGTCATCACTGGCCGTCTCGTTGGCGTCTCAGCAGTGTGCCCTTCGCAGAGCCGACCTGCCTTACCAAGGGATTCCATAGCCCGTAGTCACTATTACACCGAGGTACCGTGACGTGTGCTATGCCTGCGCCTGCGGGATTCCTAGAACCTTTCTTCTCGGAGCGTTCATTATCGGGCGTGTTGTGGGGTGTGTGTAATAGAATCACAAGGCATTCCAGAAGGTCTTCAGGAAGTTTTTTGATGAGGTGGTGTATCCCGACGCGCGGGAGCGCGAACTTGACGGGAGGCGACCTAGCCAGGAAGTTTTTGACAAGATGGCGTGGGTGACGGCCCGGGTGGGTCTGGCTTTGCCTAACCGATCCAAGGGCCTCGATCCAAGGGCCTCTCCCTCTTTCATGGCTTAGTCAAGCCCGAAGAGGTGGGCCTCATCCCTTCTCCGCAGACGGATCTCAGCTCAGTATAAAGCCTTTGCCGTCAGTTCGACTACTTCCATGAGGTATGTGGATGTCATTTCGGCCTTTTGGGCGGTATTCTCACGGCGAGTGGTAACTTATCATTACTCAAGAAATGATACGAACTGGGTCTCGAGTCGGGTTACTAGTATGCCGATGGTACGGAGGTTGCCTCTATCTTCTACCACTCTTTTCCCTAAAAAATCTGGGTTTCAGCCCTTCTTGGCGGTAAGGTTATTAGCTTGTCACCGATACTCAACTTCGGCAGTCCAGAGATAAAGGCCAAGGTAGCTATTGAATTCCTCCTCCCAACCATCGGTCATAGCTCACGTGACTAGGTCGTCCCCGAAGTGTTTGCAGCGAAGAAGTTCATCTGCCTTGCGATTTCAGAGGCATGCGCTGGAAGCGATGTGCCACATGAAAACCACTGCTGTTAAAAGCGAGGATGGCAAATTCTGGATCATCAACGGTGAGAAAAGTGGATTACAAACGGGCAGTACGTGACCATCTCTCGGACTCGGAGAATTGCCATACGAGATGACGATACTGTTACCGTCTAGCTTTGCAGATTATTAAGTGCGTACAAATGCTCTATCCGAATATGCCCAGGCTCACCAATAACAGCTTCACAACGGGTTGTAGAACTGAGGTGAGCCTTCAGCCCCATCTCCGCTTTGACAGCCAAATTAAGTGCATGATTTTCGGGTAGAATGTTTTGACAGTCCTCTCATCCCCCGACAAGAAGGCATCACAACCAAGCCTATAAAGACGTCCTACTCTCCGACTGCGGGCACAGCCTATGTCACCTTCGACAACGTCCGCGTTCCGGTTGAAAACACACTCGGCCCCTAGGGTGGCGGGATCTTCGTTATCCTAAGTAACTTCAACCGCGAGCGTTGGGTGATGGTTTGCGCATCCGCTCGCGCACAGTAGCTGGTCGTCGAGGAATGCCTGAAATGAGCGCAAGGCGTTCGGCAAGCCGCTCAGCTCGCAGGCCGTCGTCCGCGCGAAACTGGCTAGAATAATCGCGCGCTAATAAGCCTGGCTTGAGAATGTGACGCATCAGATGTACAATACGGTGAGAAAAAGCTTTCACTTGTCATCCTACTCTACGAGAATGACAAACTTTTATATTCTAGTCGTACAAGGAACAAGCTACCAACCTTGCCGGCCAGATCGCTTTCCTGAAGATGTACAGCACACGGTGCGCGCAGGATACGGCAAGGGATGCGGTGCAGATCTTTGGGGGGCGCGGCACCACGCAGACGGGAATGGGCCGCTTCATCGAACATGGGAGTCGTCTCCTAGCTTGGCATGCTGCGTCGTTGTTGACTGTCTCTAATGCGCTCAGTATCATCGAACGGTCCCTTTCGATTCGATTCTAGGAGGAGGTAAGCTGTCTATACTATCCACGGCTTTGTTGGGATTTGCTGATCCAAGTTGCCTGCAGCGGAGGATGTACTGGGTGATCTCGGCGTCCGGCAAGCCATACGCGCCATGCCAAAGAACGCACGCCTTTGGCATTCGATTTTATGTTGAAACTCCATGATCTTCCTTGGGTATATAACATATTTTGGAGCTCAAGATTGTCCTACCAAGCCGAACATATCTCGAAAGTCGAAGCTCAAGGACTCAGTCTAGTCGAGTGGGGACTTTATCTTGTCGGTCTATCAGAGACATCCTAAGGACATATCTCGAGACAATTTCCAAAAATAGGAGAGAATGATAACGCTTTGCAACTTGAAGAGAGCACCTTATCAAATTGTCTGGAAGGGGCTACAGTACTGATACCGCGTAGGTCACTTTTAAACGCTAGCGATCCCAACAAATCACACGGACATTCTCGGCGCATGTCCCCACCTACTCTGGGAAGATGGATAGGATGATACGATGGGACAATAGTAGCACATTCCGTTTGCCGAAAGGCTAGGAATGGGCGCTCGCACGTCGGGATCCCAAATAATGATACTGTATTGATAATACTACTGTACAGTAGGAGCTACGTTCACGCCAGCGTGGACAGGGGTGTCTGGAGTTTATAGTAAGCACAAGGCGGTGCGGTGTCGGAATTTGAAAGCACGTCACTCTTCCATGAATGGGCTTCTGATAGAAGCAACGTGCACGTGCACAACACGCCCCTTCAGCTCACCCACAACGGCAATTTTCCTTCCCACCTCATCCCATCCCACCGCATCTATGCCTTCCTCAAGTTCCAATCCAAACATGCCATCTGTACAGTTCCCTGAGATCTTCGAGATGGCCCTAGAGGAGTACACGAAGAAGACAGAAAAGGACATCAAGTCGGATCCGCTTTTCGCCAAGCTCCAAGACTGTAAATCGTTTGATACAGTTCTCGGAGTCCTTGAAGAACACGCTCTTGCCTTCGAGCAGTATCGGAAAGGAGATCGGAAGGTTCAGCTCATGAGACGGCTCGAGCCAATTGTTGAAATCCTTTCTCGGCTTTCTATCAAAGATGTCTTGAAAGAGGGTATTGTTTCGGTAAGGCTAATGAGATGCAGGTATTCTTTGCGGAAGTTTATCATTTTACCCTGCAGATATTTCCACCTGCGAAGGCCATATTTACTGGTATCGGTCTCCTGCTTGAAGTGTGTACTATTCCATTCCCTTTCCGCCTGTGTCTGGGTCTTGACACCCAATCTTAAGGCTGCTAAGAGTGTTAGCGACGATTATGATGCGCTTATCGAGCTCTTTGAACATTTCGAACGTTACCTTCGCCGTCTCCAAGTTTTCACCACGATCTCCCGTGCTTTGGGAGAAATATTGGTCGAGATAATGGTTGAAATGCTTGGGGTGCTTGCCCTGACGACACGACAAATAAACCAGGGACGATTTAGTGAGTCCGCGCTTACTGATTCATCTCACTTAGCTTAGCACGACGCAGAGAAATTTGCAAAAAAGCTATTTCTGGGAGGGGAAGACTTTGAAGAGGTGCTGCAAAGATTAGACCGACTCACTGAAGAAGAATTGCGGATGACTGCGACGCAGACCTTGGAGGTCGTCAATGGTCTATTCAAGGATATGAATATGGTCATTGATGGTATGGAAACATTGTTTGACATCTTCATCTTCATAGTGTACTGAATGTTTGTCCTTCCAGGTCAAAAAGGATCAATGGACAATATTCGAGAGGCTCTTGGTATGATAAGCTCAGACTCGGAACTGTATATGATTATAGCTGACCACCCGCGCAAGTTACAATGCAAGAAAAGATATCGGATGACTTGAATAACATAAGACGTTCGCCTTTTCGTGGCATCGCAAATAAAGAGGCTGAGCCTTGAACTACAGGTGATCAAGAGCGAGAAAAGATTCAAAAGTGGCTTTCACCTCCGGACCCATCGACTAACCACAACAAAGCATGTGAAGTCCACCAGAAGGTGACCCCCCGATGGTTCCTTGAAGGGTCTATCTACAATGAATGGAAGGCGAAAGGTTCTCTTCTATGGGCCCATGGCAAACGTACGGTTTTTCATTCTTTACCTACTCCGGCCGCTCATAATCTCTGGTTTCGTAGCGGGATCTGGCAAGAGCATACTTTGGTAGGCGACGCCTTTAGCCGACTTCGTCGACGTAGCTTACATTTATGATCAGTTCGTCGATCATAGAGGACATCAAACCCAAATGTGTAACCGGATTGGAATCATTCGCATACTATTACTTTGATTTTAGCGATATTCGAAAGCAAGACCGTCGGGGACTTCTCTCCTCCCTTCTCATACAGCTTTGCACTCGGTCCCATCGTGCTTATGACATCCTATTAAACTTGTTTAGGGCAAACGGGAATGGTTTGGGACAACCTAGCGAAGTCGACATGATCCAGTGCCTCAAAAATGTACTCAAACTCCTTCGTCATGGTAGAGTGTACATCATGGTGGACGCCGTGGACGAAAGTCCCATTGGTGGAATGCCTTCCCCACGCGAAAAAGTTCTGGAGCTCATAAAGGAGCTTGTTGATCTACGCCATCCGAACATGCGTTTTTGTATCACAAGTCGTCCTGAGGTGGACATCCGAACGGTCCTTGAGCCTTTGCCATTTCCCAATTTATCCCTTGACGATCAGGCAGGTCAAAAAAGGGATATTGTCGAATACATCGAGTCGGTCGTTAAGTCAGACCCGAATATGCAGAGATGGACGCCAGAAGACAGGCAACTAGTTATCGATTCGCTGTCAGAGAAAGCCAAGGGGATGTAAGACATCACAATTAAGGTTTTCGTGCGATTTCGACTCACAAAATGACGCAGGTTTAGATGGGTTTACTGTCAACTGGATAGACTGCGGCGTTGTTATTTCACAGATATCGGAAAAACCCTGGATGAGCTGCCGGAGACCCTGGACGAAACATACGAACGAATATTGCTGGGAATCGACAGGGAGAAGCGTAAACATGCCATCCGACTTCTCCAATGCCTGGCGTTTTCTCGTAGGCCATTGCGTGTCAATGAGCTAGCAGAGGTGCTTGCAACTGGATTCGATGCAGGACAAATTCCAAGATTGCACAAGGATCGGCGATCAAGAAAGCCTGATGAAGACGTGCTATTAGCGGGTTCCACTTTGATTACCACCATCAAGCCGGGTGTCCACGATGACGATATCAGCGACACACGAGTTGTCCAATTTTCCCATTACTCCGTAGTAGAGTTCTTAACCTCGGAGCGTCTCGCCAGCTCAAAAAAAGACCTCTCCCATTATTATATCTCTCCGGAGTCTTCCCACACTACTCTCGCACAGACCTGCATCGGCACTCTACTTCAACTGGATAATCACGTTGAAGACGTCACCCACGACTTCCATCTTGCCGAATACGCGGCACACAACTGGTTCCATCATGCTCAGTACAAGGACGTGGCGCCCCGCATACAAGACGGGATGAACTGTCTCTTTGACCCGAAGAGAAAACATTTCACAGTATGGGTTTCGGTGCACAACATAGACCACGTTCCATCCCGTTCTCGGCTCAGCAAACCTTCCAACCCACCTGAACCATCTCCCCTTTATTATGCGACCCTTTGCGGTATTCGTAGCGTCGTGGAACACCTCGTCATCACATGTCGGCAGGATCCCAACAAAAGTCATGGTGGCCAGGGCACGCCATTGCACGCGGCGGCGGTCTTGGGACATATTGCGATTGTCGAATTTTTGCTGGAGCACGACGCGGACGTGAATGTCCGGGACAGGCACAGCTCCACTCCACTCCATGAAGCTTCAGAAAGTGGAAAGCTCGATGTCATGGAATTACTGCTCAGCCATCGTGCAGATGTAAATGCTCTTGACCACCGAGGAGACTCCGCATTACACAAGGCATCTCGATACCAAAGATTCGACGCCGTGAAGCTCCTCGTCAAAAGAGGTGCGGATGTGAATGTCCGGGACAAATCCAACCCGACTCCACTCCATGAAGCTTCTGAGAGTAGCAATCTCGACATCGCACAGTTCCTGCTCACCCATGGCGCAGACGCAAATGCCCTTGACCACCGGGGAGACTCCGCATTACACAAGGCGTCTCGATACCAAAGATTCGACGCCATGAAGCTCCTCGTCAAAGGAGGTGGGGATGTGAATGTCCGGGACAAATCCAACTCGACTCCACTCCATGAAGCTTCAGGAAGTGGAAGTCTCCACGTCATGCAATTGCTGATCAGCGGCGGTGCAGATGTAAATGTCTTTGACCATTGGGGAGACTCTCCGTTACACAAGGCATTTCGATACCAACGATTCGTCGAGGGAGGTGGGGGTTTGAATGTCCGGGACAAATCCAACCCGACTCCACTAGCTTCTGAGGGTAGAAATCTCGACGTAGCACAGTTACTGCTCACCCATGGTGCAGACGCAAATGCCCTTGACCACCGGGGAGACTCCGCATTACACAAGGCATCTCGATACCGAAGATTAGACGCCGTGAAGCTCCTCGTCAAAGGAGGTGGGAATGTGAATGTCCGGGACAAATCCAACTCGACTCCACTCCATGAAGCTTCAGGAAGAGGAAATCTCAACGTCATGCAATTGCTGCTCGGAGGCGGTGCAGATGTAAATGTCTTTGACCATTGGGGAGACTCTCCGTTACAAAAGGCATCTCGGTACCAACGATCCGACGCCGTGAAGCTCCTTGTCAAAAGAGGGGCGGATGTGAACGTCCTGGACAAATCCAACTCGACTCCACTCCATGAAGCTTCAGGAAGTGGAAGTCTCCACGTCATGCAATTACTGCTCAGCCTTGGTGCAGATGTAAATGCTCTTGACCACCGGGGAGACTCCGCATTACACAAGGCATCTCGATACCAAAGATTCGACGCCGTGAAGCTCCTCGTCAAAGGAGGTGCGGATGTGAATGTTCAGGACAAATCCAACTCGACTCCACTTCATGAAGCTTCTGGGAGTAGAAATCTCGACATAGCACAGTTGCTGCTCACCCATGGTGCAGACGTAAATGTCTTCGACCACTGGGGAGACTCACCGTTGCACAAATCATTTCGATCTCTTACATTCGACATTGTTGGGACCCTGTTCTGTGTAAAGGTCACCCAGGACACGCACGACAGGACTCTAATTCGTACAACCTCATGTGGCGAAAACTTCAACCTCGCGACACCGCTATCCAGGGAGTACACGGGCGCTATGAATGCCCGGGACAAGGGGCGATCCACGCCAGTGCAAGACGTGTCTCAAGGGAAAAATTACGCGATGACGAAGCTCTTACTTGCGCATGGTGCAGACGTAAATGTACGGGGATGGCGCGACAAAACTCCGCTGGACTTGGCATCGTTTGAGGGGTCCCTCGACCCCGATGTATCACAGTTGTTAATTGAGCATGGAGCGAATGTTGATACTCAGACGCCATTTTCAATAGAGTACCACAAGTTTACACAACTCCTGTTGAATTATAGGATCCCGGGTACAACTATAGCTGGTGCGTCCTGCGTTAAACTGTCCGCTCTGTATTTGTAACCTTGATATTATTGTAAGTAGAGCGTTCCTCTTATGCCTGCGTGGCGACAGTCGTGGCGGCGGCTGCAGTGATGGTGACAACAAGGATGGTGAACCGTTTTCGCTGAGAGCTTTGGAACGTCTTTTCTTTCTTCAAAAATCCTTGCGCCTGCCCCGATTCATCATGCTTCAAATCCGTAGGTTGCCACGTCCTTCCCTTTTTCTTTGACCCATAATAACTTCTTACCATATTCATCACTGGCAGGAAAACATATTGTTTACTTTTTTCTACTTTTCATCCTCTTTTCACATAAAAAAGTAGAAAAAAGTACGAAAAAGTAACAAAGTAAATTACACGTTTTCCTGATGCTTGGGACGGCTGTTATTTGGGTTATTTCCACTGATGTCGTTTCCCTCGTTATCCCTCGACATTTGACCTTCACGTTCTTTGACTTTTGATACCTCATTATTCGCTATTTTCAGATTCAGACAGACATTCCGAGTTAAAAGCGCTCGCACATATATAAAAGTCCCTTCGAATCCCTTACGATGTAGCATCACCCTCTCTACATTGTTCTCCTAAATCTTGTAGTGTGACTCTCTATGTGCACCATCTCTCAAAGTTGCCCTAGCTACTGTTTACTTTTCATTTAGATTTTGTGCCTGTTTTCGCCATTGTTCCGGTACCGTCTTTGTGTTCTGCGATTCTTGGAGTTTTTACCTGCGCGCCCGCCAAACACAGTTATCCAACAATTATCCACTACTTCAGGAAGCCGCCTTAACTAGACCCTAGATTTCCCGGATGAACACTTATTCAATTTATACACCTCCTCCCTACTGTCTTCCGTTCCTGAACTCACGCCCATGTCCCCGCTGGCTGCTCGGCTAATTTACCGGTTGGCAAGCAATAAGTACTAAGTTTTGTCGTTCCCGTTGGGTGGGACGCTCTCCGCTGCACTCTCTATTACTGACGACTACGGAATTAAAGGTGAACAGGTAAGCGAGGAAACAACATCCATGGGCAGAACTCAAACAAACGCTGCTCGGAGGTGCCCGGGTCGGCAAATGCGCGAGGGTTAGAAAGCCGCTAAATTGTCACAAGATCATTCACCACCATCCACCACCATCGCAAGATAGAATTTGTGGCGA
>WHVC01000295.1:0-29560 GCA_015178925.1 Russula emetica | reverse complement strand
CATCTCGCGCTCGGCGCGCCATATGTCCCACTCTGCTTGCTTAAATGCGGAACGAGCGGTGTTGTCGTCCTCGTAAGTCGGATAGTGTACCCAACGACGTTCCTGCCAAAGTTTCCGGCGTTCTTTCTCTGTCGAGGTGAGCGTACGCTTCTTCTTCAGCTTCCCACTCGTCCTGGGCGCGTCGCGGATCGTCGCGCGGGGAGCTCGCGCACGACTGTGCCTAACGGTACTCGTATGATGGTTGGCGCACCGGCACGTCCATGTTGCCCACGTTCCCATTCCCTTTCCGCCTGCGTTGCCCCGTACTCGCGATGGGACGGATGAGAGTGTCGTAAGATGTTCGTTGGGGAGAATGTAGACGGGTCGCCACCTCGTCCACACGTTACCCCCAGATGGAGGACCATGTGGCTTGAACTTTTTCGCGGTGAAAAGCGAACAGCCATCGCCGCCTCGCCCTGAATACGCTCATGAATTGAGACCAATATAGAGACATGTATCCCACATACCTGCGCGCACATGTACAATAAGGTGATCCAGGAAGGTTTCACCCTGATAATCGGGTGTGAACGTTGTATTAGTAGAGACGAGATTGTGACGCACTCCTTGTCTTCGTTTCCACTCTGTCTTTCGTTTCGGAAGGCTTCATCCCGTTCTTTCTGCTGTTCTAACGTTAGAGTTTTATTGTTGGCAATCAGCCGGGAAGACTTGAGCCTGCATGCGACGTAAAGGTAGAGTATAGTCGTAGATAAGAGGCGGCGGCACGGAAGTTCAGAGCAGGTGAGATTGTTTGCATGCGTACATGTCGCGAAATTTAAAAAAAAAAAAGTTAACCATCCGCTCGACGGACGCGGTCACGTGGCAATCTATACTACAGTTCTATCACTTTGTCTTGACCGTGTCTTCTAACAACGCCCTATGCTCTCCTTCAAATTTCCGGCCAGAAGTAAGGGACCCCCCTCCATCTTCGCTGGGAAGGGGTCCGCGCCCTGTAGCACTCCATTCGCCCAATTCCTGACCGCCGTCGGCCTGAGGTCTACCTGCTGCATTTTATTCTCAAACAAACGTTCGCGTGACCCATGTTTGGGCTTGCCACCCATCTCATCGTAAAAAATGCGTCGCAGAAGCATCTGCTCGTGTCTCTCCCGTAGCTCCGTGTGAAACCCGTCCGCGCCTTCTTCGGGGGGCGGCGCTGGGTCGGGTATCAGCGAACCATCATCGACCTCGGGTCCTTCAAGCAATTGCGGAACCCGGACAACTTCCCAGGACGGTTGCAGGGAGACGCATTCCCAGTCCACAATTCCCGTGATGTGATGGGTGGTCGGGTCAATGAGGATGTTATTGATGGATATATCGTCGTGAAAAAGGGAAAAAAGTTTCGGCGTCACTGGCCTTTAGAGGGAAAAAAATCGGGAGAACGGAGAGTAGAGACTCGTAGGCGGAGATCCCATCTTCAAACTCGGAAATGTCATCCTCGTCGCACTCATCATTTGCGCTCGCAGCGATCTTCCGATTCGTGGTGGAGGAAATGTGGAGATGGAGAAGGGAGGTCAGGTAACTGGAGGATGTTTCGAATGCGCCACGGCCATTGCGTAGACCGAGGCGATCGCCATAAAAGAAGGGGATGGTCGTCACGGGGCCTATTGCGAATTCAGGGTCGTCATGGAGTGGAACGAATCGTGTTTCCGACGAAAGATGCTTGAGCCAAGCGATTCGCTCGAACTCAGGTCGTTTTGAGGGATACAAGTTTCCTATAAGGGGGAACTTGAAGCTCGTTAGCTGCTTCACGTATCCGGCTAGCGTTCTTGTCAGTTGCACCCTCGACTCCCACACGATTTCCGGAGATTCCCATAGTGACTTCAAAGCGACGCCCGGAAGTTTGGTTATTAAGATCCATTCGAAACCTAGTTCGTTATCAGCAGACGAGTCAAAGGCAATGACCCGCGGGACAGGAACAGATGTGTTTTTCCTGACAAACTGGAGTGTTGCGACTTCACTGGCGGTCTTGAAGTACGGATCGACGGGGAGACTGATACGCATTATGAAGGACTCGAGAGTGTCACTGGCATCGCCCAGCGGATGCAACAAAAATAGCTTGTTAAAAGCCCCAGCGGAAAAGGATCTGATCTCGTAACTCGAGGTGGTAACGGGCAAGTGACGGACAGCGATAGCCTTTGCAACAGCCATGTCGGGTTCGACAGTCCAGCTAGGGATAACGTCGAAGAGTTCATACGTCCATTCGAGCCCGTGCTGAGGGGGTTTGGAGGACATGACGTATGGTGATGGAGGGAAAGACCGCCGTGTGGAGAACAAGGTCACGGTTTCAATTGTCTTATGTGAAGGTCACGTGTTGCTGAAATTTCGGGAAGAAGCCAAAAGAAGCAATCTGAGTCTGGTCCTCGGCCATGGACCACATCTAGAGCTATTTCGTGCATCATATTATACTGCTTCAAGTTGTAGTAAGGTAGAGAGTCGCATTGTTTCGAGTCTACAAAGGTAAGCGGTGGCGGAAATTTCTTTGGATGTCACCTCGGGCTCCCGGTGATTCGGTGATGTAAGTTAGTAGAGGTCCTGTACATGCCAGTGTGGCAGTATTGTCACGCACGAGCGCTCGATTCCGATCGAGGCCTCGGTAGGGCACCACTCGGTTTCTGAAACCCGAGAAAATCTGCATCAGCGTATTGCAAAAGTAGGATTGGTCTGTATAGGGCTAGAAGTTGGTAGTGACCTATATGGCGGTGGTAATGCTGATAGCTGGTTGTTAGTCAATTCACAGTCCAAATTGTACTTGAAAGCCGCACAGGAAAGAAGAGAGGTGGGTGGTTGGAGCGGAGGATGATTCTTCCATAGGTGGGAGGGGGATCAGCAACGATATCGATGCGGGGAGGATCAGACCGCCCTCTGCCCTAGTGTCCCGGGATCCTGGCTATGAGTCGGGAGTTTAAGGGGAGGTGGTGAAGCTGGAGGGCAAGGTCTTCGACGAATATTTCCGAGTCGAGGCATACGTCGGTGCGCATGATGAGCGGATGGAGGGGCCTACAGATGCAGTGTGTCGAATTGCGGCGTTTTGGGCTGTGAACAGTGCTCGAGGAGGCTTGTATGCCCTGTGCATCACATTGGGGCTATGTAGTTTATGACCTGCAGGATAACACCGTTCTCTACAGTTCGCTACCGAGCTCAGTTATGGATCCGGGTGGCATTGCCGAGGAGTCGTTGTACTTTGCTCTGAGAATGGAACGTGCCCGGTTGGCCATAATGCGGTCGTGATCGCGGTGCTGGCAGTTCATCTATGGGTTGACAAAGCAAGCTGCAGAGGTGACGAATGCTGTGGCTTCTACTCGGCACTTGAGTGGACGGGATGGATCAGCCAGCTAGAATGTGGCCCGGGTGTTGATGTCCTGCGGATCTAGAGCTATTTTGTGCACCGTATTATGTAGAGTCATGTCGTTGCAAACCGGGAAGCGCATTGCGTCGAACCTAGAAAGGTGATAAGAAGCGGTGGCGATAAATCTTCATAAATTTCATGGATATTAAGCGGATCACTGTTGTCTTCTCGTGGCGCATTGTACATATTGCTTATCCGCTCTTGGCGTTAAGCCGGAGGCCATGATGTGTGCAACTCGACAAATGGAGGTTCTCGAGACAGTTACATATAAGAGGAAATCAGCCAGCGTATCAGCCTGCAACACTTCCAACATCGACCCAGCATGGCTCGCACCTTCAAAAAAGCACTGAAAAGTTTAAAGAAGGTTATTCCCAGGGGCAGCAGTTCGCTGGATTTGCAGGGGGTGAGCACGGGTCTCCTCGGAAGTCTTTCTCGTCTATTTACATGCTAAAACTTCTGCACAGCTCACCAAAACAGCACAAAACCTGCAAAGTCTGGCCAATAATGGCCTACTACAGAACACTCCCATCGGTGACGTCGTGCCGAAAACTGTGTCCGTCCTCAAGGCCTTCGGGGGGCCATTCAAGAGTAGTTACTCGCGTCTGCGGCGGATGGTGGGTTGAGAGAAATTCGGGGTACTGAGGTTCTGCACGGACACGACTGTCAGTAGTTTGGGATCGAAAGCGAGGTATAAGTTCGTCGCTTTCTGGAATGGCTAGTTCTCATTTTTGATAAATGTAATGTGGATGGTATTGCAAACGCGACTTAGATTGCGGAAATGCACTCACTGAACGTTTCGGTATATTCCAAGGCTGAATGCCAAGGTATGTACCGAAACGTTCAGTGAGTGAAACCTTGTAGGGTGCCCAGTCGTGAGAACGGTCATCCGACACATGACGGGATGGTGTAGGGGTATTCGGAGGTAGAAATGTGGTATAACACAAGAACAAAATGAGCATTTATTCGCGTTGTACCAAAGCTAACAGCCCGAGCCCGCCCAGGAGTGCGTATTTCAACTGAGGGAAGTCATTCTGCGAAAGATGAGCTCGTGAGACTTGCGCCGAAAAGTTAGACCATAACGTACCATGGCAATGGTCACATAGCCAACATAGGGTAAAAATCTATGAAACGAATAAGTGGGTATAGAACGATGCGTCGTCATGACTTGGGCACTCACCCGCGCACTTTCCCTACTATGTGCTTTCGCTCCAACCAATCGAGGCCCTGGTATAACTCTACATCGTCTAGGTAGTTATTGTCCCCTTTCGTGAGTATCAGCTGATTTTCAGGTCGAGGCTTGGCCTCGCGAACACTGTATGGAGCGCCAACGATGAGCTCGCTATCATCCACAGGTTACTCTGATGAAAACATACCCATTGACCACCGTCACGACGTCGTGTGTCTCGAGGATTCGGTGCACGATGGGAATGTCCTGTCCTGGGATCTTGTAGACCGTGATGTCACCAATTTCATAACGCATGTTTGGCGGGTTGATAAGGAAAAGGATGTCCCCGCGATGAAACGCCGGCTCCATTGAACCACTAAAATTGAGATTTGAAGCGCAGACGCACTCAGCGTACGTAGAACAACAACCTCAAGCGAAAAGGTAAACGCACCTGAGGACAACAACGATCGGCGACTCGGTGTTTGTAATCAGTCCGAGGCCCTTGTAAATCATAAGGCCAGATGAAAGGACAGAAGCAAAGTTGAGAATCTGAAGTAAAACCTATGTGTGGGCAGGTTAGAACTCCAGATGAAACCGATAAAGAAGGGACTACACACATGGCGAAAGCCAAGCTTTCTAAGAGTTTTGAGCTCTTCGGAGAACATGTTCTTCCACCTCAGAAATGTGAAAGAGGTGCAAGCGCAAGTGAGAGCTCTCGTAGCACGTGAGGCAGGGCAAGTTGCGGGCGCAGATTGAAATCGCGCTGGTTGACGTGTCAGGGTTATCAGATAAGATATCCATTCACTCTCATTTTTTCGTCCTCAGCTCTCTTCTCATGGAAAAATGACCTCTTACCCGCATACACACATATTTCACGGAGAATATAAAACAGTGGTTATATCAGGCCCTCACATCCAACTCCTACATTCAAAGTACGCTACGAGAACACCCTTCGCTGACCTGTCTTTGAACTGAACCCCAGCACAGGAGAGCTGCTTCGCTCCACCGCATCTCTTGAGGGCACAAAACTAGATGCGTTGCTAAAAACAGGGCCTGTACGCTGTGCCGCTGTCGACTTTGAGTATACGCACCTTGCCACAGTCGGGGATGACAAGCAGTTAAAAGTCTGGGCAGTCGAGAGTCTGCAACTTTTAAGCGAACGGTACGCGCCCACATGTCCTTGCAGATTTCGTATTCTTTCTACTCACGACTGAGCAACACGCGTAGAGAGATTCCAAAAAAAGCGACTCAGGTACTGTTTACGCGTTCGGGTCGGACAATCGTCGTTGCAGATAAGTTTGGGGACGTCTTCACGTGAGTCGCTCTCGCACCTACCTCTCTCCTATTGACTTCCCTGCTCATGTCCCTTGAGTTACCCACTCGTGCCGCTCCCTATACCTACGCCAGCGCCCCCGCAGAATACGGAAGCTAACACTCTAGCCTCGCACGAAAACCCTTCGGGCGGCACACTCATCTTAGGCCACACATCCCTCCTTACTACATTCGTCCTCACACCCGATGAATCTCACATCATTACAGCGGACAGGGACGAACATATTCGCGTGAGTTGGTTCCCGCAAGGGCACATGATTGAGAGCTTCTGCCTTGGGCACAAAAAGTAAAGTATCCCCTTTCCAATTCCCTGCGTATTGTTTAGACGCTCACGTGGCCCGTTCTCCTTGCAGATTCATCTTGGCAGTACACATCCCGCGAGACCCTGCCGCCCATGATATCCTGATATCCGGTGGTGGGGACTCCGTGATCAAAGTGTGGCAGTGGCGCGCAGGAAGACGGCTGTACGACGTTGCGATCGAGGAAGTCGTGCGTCCCTTATCGCCGTACGCCGTGCGCAGCCCAAGCGTGGTTACGACAGTGACGGGGAGCGCAAGCCACCCAGCCGGAGATGGCTCGCGAGGCAACGGCGGAAGGAAGCGAAGGCTGTCGCTGCTGCAACAAAGCTTTCCGAGGATGACGTAGATGCGATTCCTGAGGCCGAGGCTGAGGGGGCGGAGGCAGAAGTTGATGTTGAGGACGTGGACGATGGCGACAGAATTGAGAGCGAAGATGATACAGATGATGTGAGCGCAACTCCCGCTCCTGCGTGTGGTGACCCCGAAGAGCCACCGCCAGCACCCGTGCTTGTTGTGCAGAAGATCGAATCGTCGAAAATAGACGGACAGCTGGTGATTGTGTTCAGTGCGGTCGGGTGCGTCTCATCGAGATTGGTTTTACCTTCTTGGCCTCATTTACCGATAAGTTAACACCTCCCAGTGCCACTGCATTGTTCTGGTTCGCATTACCTCCGGACCCCGCCGACGCCGTATCGGAAGAGGTGCTCGTACATAACCACGACCTTGGTCGCCCTGTCGTCACTTTCACGCCCGTTTCTGGGAGCCCTGACTGCGTATGTGTATCTTTGGACGCACACTGGAGCGGCGAGGGTCCGTCTCCCGATGTTCCCTTACACGTGAGGTTGGTCCGACTCGGACCTGATTCGGTACGTAGAAACATCGCATACACTGCAATATTCTCATCATATTATCGCGTAGGCAAGTGAACTTTCTCCTGCACCACCATTGCTATCAACGTTAAACAGCGCATCCGTTATCCCCGGTGGGCCTATTTGACCCTCTTCCTTTGTCTTTATCTTTGGCTTACGAGACAGGATGTCAGCTAACGAGCGCGAATTCTCTGCGCTGCAATTGTACGAACCCATAACAAGTCTTCCGAAGAACATCGATGCCTCACATAATCCGATGATTCGTGATGGGCCTAATTCAGCTGACGTGGGAAATGCCAAGGGGAAACGTAGTGCCAAGGCAGCAGGAAAGATGCGCACGCGCATGGCGCTGCTCGCACGCGGTGTGAAAGAGGAGCCACCAGTGAAAAAAGGCAAAGGGGAGGATACACAGAAAGATGGTGATGTGATGGATGAATCGTAGCTGGTCAACAGACAGGGTGCTCGCGTAATAAAGTCAAAGTCATTTTTGTGTAAAGGGTGGTGTTAGTCCAAACTATGGCAGCGGCCAGTAAGCGAGTATGTCCGCTACCTCAAACAAGGACTATCGATCTTCCAGATCCTGCAGATCGCTGATGCGTGACAATACGCAAAGCATGCCAAAGAGGACGTGGTTGGAGTAAAAGAAGGATTGGTCGCTTCGGGTTCTCCTCGGTGTCGGTGTCGGGCGGGCCGAGTTGCCGTACTATAAATTCCCATGTTATGTAATCTCACTGTAAACAGACTCCGGAAAGAACGGAACGGAACTACCGTGGACCTTACTACCGCCATGAAGTTCATACGCCACCTCAGCACCGCAAGATGTATCATTGCTCGCCGTACTGCCAATTTCTCTCCGTATGGTATCAGTTCTCGCCGAATGGCATCGTTTTACAATGTTGATATTGCAGGTCTGACGGATGAGCAAGTTGAGGTGCGTGAACCTTTGTGTAAGAAGATGAAATACTAATTGTACTATAAATGGCCTAGTTCAGAAACTCCGTTAGCGAATTCGCCCAGCGTGAGGTTGCACCCCTGGCGGCAGAGATAGATAGGACTAATAATTGTCCCATGGTATATTGTTCCATACAATCATTGACGCCCTGTGTCCCACCATCAACTTGCAGCGTATCTGGGAAAAGCTAGGTGATATGGGTTTGCTTGGAATCACCGTGTCTCCAGATTATGATGGCTTGGGCCTGGGGTATTTTGAACATCTCATTGCGATGGAAGAATTGTCTCGTGCCTCGGGTTCGGTGGCTCTCTCGTACGGTGCACACTCCAATTTGTGTGTGAACCAGATCCATCGACATGGGACAGAGGAGCAGAAGGCAAAATACCTGCCTGACTTGGTTTCGGGGAAGAAGGTTGGCAGCTTGGCGATGAGTGAGCCTGGATCTGGGAGCGACGTCATTAGTATGCGACTGAGGGCGGACAAGACTAGTCGAGGTTGGAGACTGAACGGTAACAAGTTTTGGTGCGTAGAAGCTCTCCATGTCATTCATCAAAATTTGTTTGGGTATGTATTCTTCAAACGTCAGGATTACAAACGGCCCCATTGCGTCGACGCTCGTTGTATATGCGAAAACGGACCCCGAAAAGGGATCTGAAGGTATAACGACTTTTATCGTTGAGAGTGGCTTCAAAGGATTTTCGACGCATCAAAAGCTTGACAAGGTCGGTATGCGTGGAAGCGACACGTGCGAACTAGTTTTTGAAGACTGCGAAGTACCAGATGGTTAGTCGACCCGCATTCATTCCCCTTTAGCATGCGCTGAAAGCTATCTGTGCAGAGAACGTCTTGGGAAGCATCAATAAGGGGGCATCTGTCCTGATGTCTGGCTTGGATCTAGAAAGACTTGTTCTCAGTGGCGGACCTCTTGGGTAATTGGTTCGTGTCTTTGAATGACTGATAATCACCTGACAATCGACTTTAGGCTCATGCAAGCGGCGTTTGACTTTGCGGTAGAGTACGTACATGACCGTAAACAATTCGGCCAACCAGTGGGAACCTTTCAGCTGATGCAAGGTAAGTAGCTTCGAATGGCTGCAAAAAATATTATGACAAGATCGGTATTGCCAGGCAAGATCGCGGATATGTACACCAAACTGAATGCAAGCAGGTCTTATGTCTATGCCGTTGCTCGAGCGTGTGACCAAGGCCGTATCAGCCGTAAGGTGAGCATCGACCCATATGAACCGCGATAAGAGTCAAGAGTAACCCCGACACTTATTGTAAGGACTGTGCCGGAGCGATTTTATATTCTACCGAGAAGGCCGTTGAAGTTGCATTAGAGGCGATGCAATGTCTTGGAGGGAACGGGTATATAAACGGTGAGGAAGTTTTCGACAGCGCTTTGACAGGGGGTAACAGAAAAGTTTAGACTATCCCATGGGTAGGATACTTCGAGATTCCCGGCTGTATACTGTCGGGGCTGGGACACAGGAGATCAGACGGATGTTGATTGGACGAGAGTTCAATGAGGAACTGCTGGGATGATGTTGCGCCTGGTGTTTCCTCTGTTATCATATCCTCTGTTGTACTGCACAATCTGTGATACAGTACAGTAATATCGAACGTAAGGCACCGAGCCAAACTGTTGGCAACTTTCCTTTTTTGTGCTTGCTAAGATTACTCAATATTGCTTGTGCTCGCCAGCCTCGCATGTGTATGTGGAAACGGTTGAGGGGTGTGTCGAGGCGGTATCGAGGTATTCATGATCTTCGTGCGATGGAGCCTCGTCTCGATAAACATGGCAAGCGCTTCTCTTCGCCATGTAATCTGGATGTGAAGGAGTCGACGGAGTTCTGGAGATGAGCTTAGACCACACATGGCCTCCCTTTTCAGGGCGGGTCTTGGCACCGTGACCGACATTGCGGATACCTGACAACCAACACCTGCGCTCTCCCCTCTCCTTCATGTCCACTCTCTTTCCAACTCGGCCGTTCCCTGGCTTTCTTCACCGCCCTCTCCTCCGCGTCCTCCTTTTCCTCTTCATCTTTAGCGCCTTCTTTATCATCTTTCTCCCGCCCACCCATGTGCCCCGTCTTATGAATGCACCAGAATATTATCGTCCCTTGTCATTCGATCCAACTCAACCTGGGTCAAACCGCCATCGTATCAAGATCCAGCGCCCAATAACGAGGCCCGACGCTCACCGAAACAAGGACGTCTGGGCTCGACGTGCAGACGCTGTGCGCGACGCGTTCTTACGGGCCTACAACACCTACGTTACCTACGCATCACCGTATGATGAGCTGTTACCGCTGAGCAAGGCTCCCATGGACACGTGCGTCTTCTCTATATCGCGTTACGGGCGCAGTTGACTTGACTTAAACGTTTCGCGCGCAGCTTCAATGGCTGGGCCCTGTCGCATATAGAGTCCCTTGACACCCTGTGGCTCATGGGACTCTATGAGAAGTTTGACAGCGCGCTCGCTGTCATAGCAAACACCACTTTCTCTCTGCCGCCCGTAAGTGGTGCTGATCCGCCCGCCACTTAGCGCCCATATTTCTGACGGGATATTTATGCGCGTCCAGACTAAGCACGCACGATTCTTTGAAACCGTCATTCGTTATCTCGGTGGATTACTATCCGCATATGCCCTCTCGCACGATCCCATCCTCCTCTCACGCGCCGACGACTTGGGCGCTGCACTTCTACCTGCGTTCAACACAACCTCGGGATTGCCGGCATATGGAGTCTACACTGATAGTGGAGAACTCGCCCGAGGATGGTCCGGGAAGTCCTCGCTTTGGTCCGAGGTACTCAGCTGTCAGCTCGAGTACAAATATCTCGCATATTTGACTGGCCGTACACCGTATTATACAGCCGTGGAGGACGTTATGGAGATCATGTACGCAGCAAACCTCACATTATATGGGGATCTGTTCCCAGCGATATGGTCCACCGACACAGGCCTACCAGATACTCGTATGTCTCCCTCCCTCTGGACCTGCTCGGCATGCGTACTGACGGCATCACAGAAAGGGTCTCCGTCGGCGCATTTGCGGATAGCGCGTATGAGTATATGCTCAAGCAGTGGCTCCTCTCTGGCGGCACAGACACCAAAGCTCGTGACCTGTGTATGATTTCCACTCTCTCCAGTTCTTCGATCCTGACTCATGGAATTCATAGACCTTCGCTCGGCCAATGCCATCCTCGATCACCTCACATACATATCACCTAAGCGCCATCTTCTGTACGTCACCGACGCCAACGTAGGCTCAGACGGTGATATTTCTCCCTCACACATTTTCGAACACCTTACCTGCTTCCTCCCCGGCGTGCTTGCTCTCGGCGCCGCGACGCTTCCGGATACACCGCCTACCCATATGTGGGCTGCACAGGGGCTTGCACAAACATGTTGGACTCTCTACGCCGATTCACCGACTGGACTCTCGCCAGACGAGGTCATCATCTCCACGGAATCTGTACCCGGTGATGGGTCACAGTTGGATGGTCTATGGGCAACACACCTCGCGCAGTGGGAACAGAGCGGTGCGCGTGGGGATCCCCCGGGCCTGCGATTGGCAGAACCGGTACTAGATGCAAATCAGCGAGAGTACAAGCCAACCAAGGCGGTCTTTCTTTTGCGTCCAGAGGCGGTGGAAAGCTTTTACCTCCTTTGGCGCACTACGGGGGATGTCGTGTGGCGCGAGCGTGGCTGGGCTGTTTTTGAAGCCCTGTTGAACGAGACGCATGTCGAGGGCAGCGGGTTTGCGAGTATCAAGGATGTTTATCGTGTTGGTGGCCCGAAGCTCAACGAGATGCCGAGGTGAGTGGTCGGATTCCTCGTGGTCGTGCGTTGTGTTGATATTCTGTCGCCCGCCTCGTAGTTGGTTCCTTGCGGAGACGTAAGTACCTTTACCTCTACTCCCGCGTGTAATACTGACAATCCACTTAGGCTAAAGTACCTCTTCTTACTGTTTACGGACGATGACCTCATCCCGCTCGACCAGTGGGTATTCAATACGGAGGCGCATCCACTGCCAGTGATCCACTGGTCGGAATGGGAAATGGAACGGTACGGAATTGCGCATACTGTCACTTAATTGCCGAACCTCTGTCTTTGTAAACATAAACAGCTGATGTAATTGTACCACGTCGACCACACTCTCGTTTTCTTATGGCTCGAAACGATCATTCTGACAGCTTGTGCAAGTATGGAATAGGTTAACTTGAAAGAGTGTGGCAAAGTTAAGGAATGTAAAATAACGAGCAATCTCATTTTTAATCACTATCAGACCAAGGAATTTTCTTGGTCTGATAGTGATTAAAAATGACTCTTCTCTCGGATTGCTCGTTATTTTACAGGAATGGGCTGTTCAATGCCAAGTGATACAATGAACTAAGTTGTGATACAGTAAGTTGTACTGTATAAGTCGACTCCGCTTACCTGCGGGCTGCCCCCTGTGTGTGGCGGTGGCGTACTCTACCTCCCCTGTCTTGCATCTTGCACACTGCCACTTCCCTTCACCTCGAGCAATGGCAACCAACCGAAAGCGTGACGATGACAAACCAGTAGTACATTCCACTGATGATCTCAGAACACTGCTGTCCTCCGCTATCACAAGTCATGACTCTGCTGAAATTGCTCTCCTTCACATCATGAAAACACATAATTTCACACTCCCAGCTTGTTGCAGGAGATCTTGACCGGTCTGTCCATTCATTCTCTTTTGATTTTCGGAACTGATTTTTGGGTTCGAATCGCCTCTTTAGAAGATCACATAGACGCCAGTCTTTCTAGTGTCCATTACGAGGATATCGCCCCATTCGTCGGACTTCAACCTGATCTCAACATGACTGATATCAAAACTTTTGCCCTTCACCGTTCTCGCATTCCCACGGCGCTGTTCAAATCCATCGTGCAGGACATTGATGTCATGCTGGTCCAGTATGGACCTCCAATTGAGCATGAAACGGAAGAAGCGACATCCCAGTTCCTGTCTCCAGTGAGTGCGAGCCACTTCTCTGACCACCAACGAACTCAAACTTTTACCTTGAGATTTTTAACCGCCTTATTGCTGTATTTTGCTTTGCATTTAGGAACCTGCCTGAATCTACCATCGAGCGTCGTGCCACCACCAAAAGAAGGGTGGAATATCACTTCCAGGCGATTGGATCTATTTCAGTTCTCTTCATCGAAGTGAAACTCAGGATCGGCAGTCGCAAAGAACGTTTGGATGCGGTCGCTCAAGTAATAGCAGAGTGCGATGGTCAGGCATATTCTTGATGCTAAATTTTGAACTAAGGCTAATCATCTTTTGATATCATAGCTTGCGACTGGAATAACGAGCGATGGGGCTTCCGTGTACCGGTATACGGCATCCTGTGCGACGGAGACGCATTCCACTTTTTCCTCTTCGATGGTACTACCGAACCGTCTTCATTTAAACGCGGCGAAGGCCCTGATGATCCAACCTGCGGGCGCTTTTTTCAACTTCCTGACCCTACGAAGCACCCGTTGACCACTCGTCCTTTCATCGACGCCCTGCGCCCAATATGTGAGATTATATTTGACCTCCTGCTGAGTGGTTATGTCTCAAGCCTGAAGGCATATCACGATCACTCTGTGAATAACCAGAGACAGCCATAACGCTGAAGTAGTCATCACCGTATCCTCTTAAGGGGACAGCCTGGCGCAGGCGCGATGTGTGGCGAAGACGCCGCAACACTCGATGCGTTCAGGGGCTCAAACTCGGCGTTAGAATCGATGATGGCCCTGTCACAACTGTCGATGTCAATTGTACTTGGGGCGTCCAGCGCGTCAGGGTCAAGATGGTCCGGGGGCCGGGGATGTTCCCACGAACAACGTCACGTGCGAGCTTTCCATTTTCTCGTTGTCGTTTGGCATTCGCTCAATATTTATCCTCTCAAAAGTATATCGAAGCTTCTTAATGAGTGTCCCCATGACCGACGACATCGATATTTGAAAGGTTTGGCATTACGGAATCCCGTTCGTATATGTTCAGCTCCTGCTCTTGGAATTATGATTTTGACGTGCTAGGGCAAATTGAAGACGGCGGAGACCTTTAGCGCTAAAAGTCAGCAAGTGGAGGAGGAAGATTGTGCGTCCCTGTAAATCTTCATGTGCTTGCCCTACTCATTCGATGTCTATACTCGGCGTGATTCAGATATGGACAGGGTCCCCTTGCTCCATAAGCGCAAGTAGATATTGACCCTGCCACTCGACAATGTAAAGACAGGCACCAAGTAATACGGCGCCCCATGTGGTATCGATTCCTTGATGTCGCCTGCGCCCTCAACTTCGATCTGCCATCCTCAGTCCGGGAATATAGTCACCGACTCACCGCGTGGATCGCATTGCGCGCGCCGCACGCGGTATGATGAGCATGGAAACGTGTAGCAGGACCGCGTGCGCGGGTACGTCTTCGATAAGAAGCAAGTTGGTGGATTCCGGTAAAGAGATGGAAGTGCACTGCGTGCGGTGATACTTCGAGAGGCACTGTTAGAGGAAATCAACAGGAGCTCTTAGCATCCGAAAAGCTAAAAGGTGGGTGCGTTGTGTGTCATTAGGCTTCAGTAACTCCCTCGTGCGTGACAATGTGCGTTAATGGATAGGGCCGATTGTAGATTTACTTTGGGGGACAGCCACTAACGGTTTCGAATTCCTGAAGCATGACAAGCTGTTGCATCCCACGCAAGTGTAGTCACATTTGGAACAAGATCCGAAGTATTTGATACCGAAAGGTCGCGACTGCGGCGCCACCGGTCGCTGGCACAGGAAAGGCAGAAGGCGTCGCATTTGTTCTATTTTCGAAAGGCAGTGGCCAAGGGTGTGGACTTGATCGGGAGGCAAGTTTGGTGGTGATGGCGGGTAGACATCAAGAAGGAAGAAGCCTCGCTAGTGTGTCATGACGTGTCACTGTAAGGTACTGCTGTAGTACTCCTCGGTGTTTTTGCCCACAGTTTGCTCGCTTCTGCACTTCGCAAGTTACATCAGGTCTTCCTAGAGACGCTCGACCCGGCAATACTCCTTTCGAAGCTCACTGAAACACTATTTACATACTTATGAAATAGAGCAGCCCTCAAGCACCCTTCCGGAGCATTTGCATTTGGTATACAGTAGTCGAGTACAGCGATTCTCAGATCATCCGTCAGCGCAGGGCCTTGCTCTTACGAATTCAGTTACATGTGTCAATGTCGGTCGGATGGCACCTCGACCCTGATTATTGCTGCCTGAGGCGATGCACCGCATGGCTTACACAGGCAGACGGTGCAAGGACAAATAGTTGGAAAAGCCCGCGATGTGCCATGGCAATCATTGCCAGTGATGCTTGTACCCGCTGTTTGCTGTGGCGCAAGAGCTATCCGTTCCCAGTCATTCAAGGTTAGGCGCGCTAGTCATGCAATTCCGACCGGGAAACGGGTATCAGAGACAGAGAATCAAGCCACTAAATTGGGATCAGCGCCATCATCGTACCTATCATAGATAAAACCAGATTTGACAGCTCTGGTGGGGCGATAGTTGTGACCCTCGATGTTAGGGGATATGATAACGGTTCGATGAAGCGAAACAGGCTGCTGCCGATCGGGCTTTGCCGCGAAAGGACCGCATTCGAAGCGGGCCAACACGGAGGGGGAACGGGAATATTCTTCTCACGGTAATCCGTTGAATGTCGGACCGCACTGTATCCGGGTCAAGTTATGCAACCGACAAGTGACTCGGACAAGTTCACGCATGCCAACCATCCGACTGGGCCGACTGGGGACTGGTCTACACTTGTCTCCCTTCATTTCATCTTCAGTACGATGGTACACGGTGACGTACACCCCAGACTACTAGTAGGCCGTGATTAGTATGCGTAGATTTTCCACTTTGCTCGGTGAGAGAATGTGTTATCTATCTCTCTGTCTTTCGTGAAACGTTTTTTCAATTTCTGCCAAGTGAAAGCTTGGCAGAAGAAGTACATAGAAGTTCATTTATTGTCATGATGCCGTCACTGATATCGCAAAGATAATCTTATCCCGTCCAGATATCGGATTTTGGAGATGAATACTACAGTAGTGATGAACTGTGCCCGTTTTCCCGCTTACAATTTTTTTCCCCTTTCCCCCCCCCACCTTGCCTTTGAAAGATTCTACGGTAAGTTACGGTCATGAGACAACGTTTTACAGTGTTCAAACCTTGGTGTTTGTATGAGTGGCCTCTGGGAGCTCTGAGTTTACGGAAAGACAATTGAAATTTTCGACAGTATTCTTCTGGTCCTTTCAGCGATGCCCGTTTGGCGTATTCAATTCTACGTATAGTTTTTCCTAGTGAACCCCAGGTTTTCACCGTAATATCTGTTCTTCCAACCACCACACGCAACGTGCATCCGAGACTTTGGTCGTTAGTCACGGCGCCTAGCATGTGGGTTGGCCATCGGGGTATTGTCCATATGGGCTTATAACTCAAGCGTGCGGCATTTTCCCTCGTCCACTTGACCGTGGCTGTGGTATCAAGAGAAATCGAACTTGAATGCGTTCTCCCTGGGATGCTCACTTGCACCCATTTCCTGTACTTTGTCTTGACGCTTGGCCATAATTTCTTCATACTTGGACGTCCGATCAACGGTAGGGCTACCTTGCCATACCGGGACAGTGCAGAGTTGGTGCCCAGAGGCGGCGTTAGTCTGTCACTGGAGAAGTTATTTGGGGCACAATGGGACCTTCGACACCGAGCCTGGGATGATGCTAGACACATTCCAAAACCCGCGGTGTTAACTCGCAGGAACCAGCCTCTTAAGTCGCTGAAGGTTTAGCCGAGAAGCACATGTATATGGTTCCGATATTCCAACACTTGACATAATCATGGACGTTGAAAGCCCTACAGTATATGAGAGGAATGGGCCCGGGTGCAGTGTACGTATTCATAAACCCGTAAGTTCAAGTTTACTGTAAAGGCAATTTCAAGCGCCCCTAAATGCCACAATGGTAGGTCATTGGACTCATTGCTGTTCTCTCACACGGCCTCGTTTGAGTTTGCATGACTTGATCAAGACTTGACTCCGAGTCGGGGATCTGCTTCTGAAATGCCAGTGCCGTAACTTATGAGTTATGACAACCCGTACGGCGCGCGCGCAAAAGGTTATTTACTCCCTCAGTGTCTTACAAATACTGTAGTCGACTCCTCCGACCTCAAACTTGTCAATTGGGTAGGCTGGTATTGTCTCAGTGTGTCAGCACTACCCGATGAAGTGAAGTATCTGGAAGTCGCAAATTTGGCACAAAAAGTAGGTGACGTTCTATTGAATGTACGCCACGACGTGAAATTCTCTGCTTTATGTTTTTCGCGTACGGTGACTTAACTGGAATGAACCCAGTGGACCATGTGAGGACTGGAGACATCTCGATGATGGGCATCCAAAGCGCACGCCAGAATCGGTAGCATCAACTGCGGAGGAACTCGTTGGACTAGGAAGTGTCTTGCGCTTTGAGGAAAGAAGGATGTACAGCCTGGGAATGCGATAAGACCGGTGGCAAACAGATCTTCATATCTCTCCCTGAACAGGCGAGAATGTTAAGGAGCTTTAGTTCCCCATGGGCCAGTGGCGACCTCATTGACATCATCTAGAGATGTGACTAGACTTCATCGAGCATAAATGTGCACAGCTTGGTTTCCCGGCCACCGTGGACAATATTAAAGCTTTTGGCCAATGTAATGGGTGTGTCGAAAGTGAAAGTGAACGCCCAGACCCGCCGTCACGCGTCACGCGTCACGACCCGGGCTGGGGTTTCAGTTGTCCGTGTATCGCATTCCGAGTCGAGACGCTCACTTATTGCCACGGAGTTCGTTATGTCCATTCAAGGACTTCCAGCTTTCACACCGGAGTATATTGCTTGTTCATGATCCTTGATCCATGGACCCTTCACACCATCCTCCTGGGTGTCTAGTGACTTATCGGTGTCTTTGCATTTATGCCAACTGACCACCGTGACTGCAAACTCCGCGTTCAACGTTCATCCCTCATAGATTCAGTGTCAAAGTGGGTTTGGCCACATGCTGGTCCATCTCTCTCTGGGCTCATAAGTACATGCGATGGTTCATCAAGAACTGGCCAGGGTCGCTTCGATAAACGCCCCAGGATCTGACATAAATAGCCCTTGGCCGATAAAGTCATCGTAGCCTTCAGTGCTGGAATATTGTCGAAATGAGCTCACACTCGACTCATACGGAGCCAAATACCCTTCCTTACAGGTACTTTCATCTTTGGGCACCCCTGACTATGCTTATAACGTTATCGGATACGCAAACAGCGAAGCGTCCGACGCAGAGGCAGTCGCTCGATCCACGTCTCGTTTACCGAACCCTGTGTTTTCCCAGTCGCCCTTACAGTTCTCTTCACGGCACATACCCGAGTCGGCTACTTCCACTGCTAGATTCGAAAATCCCGAACAGCAAGCATATTCAAGCATGGGGGATATCACCTGCCGAGGCGACTGCTGCTATGGCCGGGAGTTCTTTCCATCTGCACGCGGATGCGATGCGCCGGCCCTAAAATACCCTTTAGACCTTCCCTCCACACTGTCTCAATCATCCGTTACTAGTCCAAAGACCACGATTGACCCACTCTCCCATGGAACGCCGGCTCATCCAGTCTTTTTTACGGACGATGCGAATATGAAACTCGACCACCGCATACGTCGACAATGCTTCAACTGTAAAACCACGGAGACAAAGGCGTGGCGCCGTTCTGTGCTCAGTCCTGGGAAAATGGTATGCCTCGTGTAGTCGCCGAAAAAACCTGTCTGAAATGTACACAGGTTTGTAATAAGTGTGGGTTGTTTGAGCGAACTCACGCAGTTTCGCGGCCGAACACTTTTCCACGCAGACACTGGCACCATTCTCAACCCACCCCTGTGTACACGAACATGGACCACCCTTTTGGCCATGCTGAAAACCGTGACCATGACGACCGTCTATCAGTCCAACCATTCACTACTGACAGTCACTTTCCTAACGCCTTTGGGCCTACAGGCGGGGAAACAAGCTCGCAAGGCACGATATGGGTGAATCACGGTGCCTTGCCATCAACCTCCCATCTTAGTCCATCCCACACTGTCTCTCCACAGCCATCATCTACACCACATCATGCTGGTTCCCACCTATCATCTACCGTACCTGCCGAACCGGCATACCTTCCCTCCCATCTCGGTGTTTCTCGCCACCCACCTAGTGTCGTAGAAAATCGGTACTTTAACGCCTGTGAGTGGCGCTACCAAGTTTTTCTGGTCCCGTCTCCATTTCTCTGACTGTTCTTCTAAGTTTCACGAGCGTCGTAGACTCCCACTCTGGGGTCTTATGAACGCTTTTCAGAATCTCGACAGAACTACGTCTAAGGGTCTTCCTTAGTATATTTTGCCTGTGTACTTCATTATATGTATATATAAAGACGCGCAGACCCGGGACTTCAAGTTGTGCATGAGTTGCTACTCAACGTAGGAGATCAACGCCGCGATATTCCTCGGGAACCAACATAGTATAAGCTAACGTAACCCAGGCCAGGAGTCTTTTGAGTTTCAAGTTGGGTCGAGGGCGAGGAGGGGGGGAAATCACTTATCACACGTCCGATCTTCAGTCTTCATTCTTTCATCGCCGCGCGATGCCGGCTCCTCGTGCAAAGACGCCCCAGTCCGTCGTTCACGTTCATCCCGATCTCGAGTGACGGTATGATGATTCGGCTGTGAGGCGTCCCCCTCAACTATTATGCAATCAAAGAAAATAACAAAATAACAAAAGAAACGACGGTCATCATCACAAGAGAAGAGAAGAGAGAAAGAAAGAAAGAAACGAACCAGAAATGCCTCGAGAACGCTGCAAAAGGTTCTGAGCATGTCTTCGTATCCCAGCTGCGAACTCGGGATCGGCGAGCGCCGGCACGTCCGCTACTGCGCGTTCGACGAGCGGGAATCTGTATTAAAAAAGTAATTAGACCTTGCAGCGAGTATGAGGAACAGTAGACACTAGAAGGAAGTTTACCGATCGAGTTCTTGGAGTAGCTCTCGGTGGAGTGTATCGGCCGCTTTGAGGTGTAGCTTATCCTCCGCGTCGAGTCGCGCACGCGCAATGTCATTCACGCGCGCCCAAAACGCCTCTGTTCCGTCCTGCGTATTTTTTTTTTTTAAATTTCGTATTGTTTTCCCATCAAGTTCCATGGATTAAAATGAAAAAATAAATAAACAAGCAAGTGAGGGATCGGAAGCCGTACTCCGTTTTGGAATTGTGTGAGGAGTTCCCGCCGGAGACGATCAAATTCGCCTGATTTCTTGAACCTAGCATTTCCGAGTCAGTGGGTTCGTTGGATATGGTTGGATGTTTTTAATCAATTTTTTGACCCATTCATGAATGAGTAGAAGAGTATTTACTCTTTGACCAGAGCGTCGGGTGACTTTATTGGATCTGGCATGCTTGTTGACTGGCAGTCTCCGGGCTACGGTTGGAATGCATCACAAGTCACGGTCCTGACACATCACGTGCGCAGTTCATTGTTCGCATGATAATGTCTTTCCGGTGTCTTTCCCTTGCCATTAAAAACTGCTCACTCGCTATTTAAAGCCTTTCAGGGCGTTTCCAAGGCTCTTACTTGGGTATGATGCATGACATCCTATCCTCATGAAATGAACGCACTCAGATATAGCGTCGACGTCAAAGAGACCTGCCCAGCCTGACGAGAAGGTGGCTACCATCACCCACCATAAGCGGCATGAGCCCCCCTTTCTTTTAGGATCGTTCTTATCGAATCTCGATTTTGGTCTGAAAAAGCATGCCAGTCCCCCTTCGCTTCCGGCGTCCGCTTTCATTCATTTCTTTAGACCGTCACGCCGCAGGCCCGGGGCTGCGTACAGTATAGCCGACAAGCATATCATTCAAGTCATCAAGCGGTCTTCGCGGATCTTGACAGTGCAATCTTTGAGATATTTATGCCTGTAACAAGTACCTTACGCGCATAAAACCGTCCGCCACCCTTTTCATTACACGTGTTAGTATGATGCGGTGATCGTTCATTTGGTTGTCGTTCTACTCACTCTTCACTCGGTCGGCCGGTCGGCAGCTGAGGTCACAGTGCGCAATCATCTCCATCATCGGACGATTGACCCTGACTAGTATGTTTCTAACACCTCCCACCTCTCCTGCAGACGCCTAAACGTCCCGAATCACAAGCATCCTGACTTCTGAGATCTTCCTCAGCCGGAGCCACGCTCGGAACGGAACGATTTCCGCGTCGGATGCGCCCGTCCTTACCTGGTCTTGTTTACAGTATGTTCAAGTTCTTTTCTCTTCTTTTCTTCTTATCTTGTGCCCTCTTTACCGTCTCGTGCTCGATAACAAGCAGCTGCGACACAAGACGAATTGACATACGCGTTCCAATCACGGTCCTTCGCCCTCTCACCGCCTCTTTCCTTTCACACTTCCTTTCTTCTCTACTACCTCTCGTTTTGTGCTCTCGGACGACATCCAACCGACACAAGCCGCTACCACGCGGCAGCCGTACGCCCTCCTTTCTGTCTCATTTTAGTCACTCTTTTGTGTGCTTACATCTTCTCTATTCAATTCCTGTCACCGAGACCCCCGAATTCGTCGCTACTATACAAAAACTAGACACTACCGAGGGCGGGCCCGGAAAGGCAGCGCGCATGTATATAAGACAGCCCTCCTGCTCGTCGAGGAGGGTATCACATCGCATCGAGTTCAATCGAGATGTTATCCCTCTTCTTCCTTTTCTCTTACTCGCCTGCCTGCCGTCTCCCCCTCTCGTCGACGGCGACCGCCCGCGGAACAGCTGTCCGCACGATATCGGTCGATCTCTCGCATTTACCTTATCTCAGTCGATTCTCCCCCTCTCTTGCTTCTCTCTCTCTCTCTCTCTCTCTCTCTCTCTCTCTCCCTTGCCTGGACGACACTTTCACTCTCGCAGCAACTACCGTAGATACACCAAGATTAAAAGGAAACTGCTGTCGCAAATTTGAGTGAAGAGAAATCTCCGATTGCTGCTTGAAAGCCTTCACCAGAGGGCTTTTAAGGGAAGCGGCGAATGGTGCGAGTTCACTTGGTCTTTGTTGCTCCGTTTGTACTTCTTCAGCGAATTTCATCCCTTCCGTTCAATTGCTTAAATGATAGATCGCGTGCGTTACATGCGCATCACAACACCATCAGACCTTTCGAGATCGAGGTTCCCAAAAGACCACGGGTCTCAGTCCCGAAGGAGAAAAGTTTTTTTTCCCGGGAAGTTCTTCCCGAACGATCACACGGAAAAACTCGGCCTCGTCAGACCGAGGTTTTTTTATTTGGCTGAGACGTCGCGCGTCTCTTTCTGCCCCGACTCGGAATGCGCACTCACCTCTTTTTGCTAAGTTAGCAGGATTTGAAACGGGTGTCAAGATTACATTTGGCAGCTGGCAAGATATAGTCCAGCATGGATTTTTTTTTTCAAGTCTCACCTACTAGTGTGTTGTCGCCGCGTACGAAGAACGATTTGTACTGAATTCGTCGTGACCACATGATGTTTTCTTGGATCGACTGCACCAAACTGCAGCATCGGGATTCAATCAGCCATGGTCGCGCTGTAAGTACGGCGATACGTCCAGAAGCATGCTTTAAAACCTGGCGAGGCCACCGCTTCACTGTACCAGGTGTGCTGGATTCGGCACGTGTATGCGTGGCATTAAATTGAGAGTTTCGGTGTGGGGGAACCATACAGTATGGGAGCCCCAATGAGCAAGCGAAGAGAGGCTCCTAATATCCATAGAAGTTGGCAGCCAAACTGCACTATTCTCCTTGAACTTGAAACCATATTTGTGCAACGGTGTCTGCGAGGTGTCTGCGGGCATGCTCGCTCGCTCATAGACCCTAACAATGTCGTGCACGTGATAGTCAACCGAAGGCTCTCACGTGGTTTCCGCCCAACCCCACCGAAATACCCGCACAACCTCCATGCCGCCATGCCAGCTAAGCTAAGGGAGCCAAGGATAGACAAAGGCCATAGTAGGAAGCGTGTGGAGATTATCTATACCAACCGCACATAACTAGCTATGGACAGACTAGAAAAAGATAGTTGAGAACGAAGACGATCAGCGCAAATGCGCAGAGTGTATCACGATGTCCTCTGCGGGAAGATAATCAGTAAGGAAATGCCGAAGAAAAATCGGGACTCCCACGTACCAATGAAACAGTTTTATAGGGTATTCTAATTTTACGTCTACTTTCCGCCGGTAGTGCCCATGCCCATCGCGCTCTTGAAGGAATCATAGATCCACCATTGGAAGCCTGCACGCAAGGAACACATCAATGATCACATTGGTAGGTCGAATAACGTAGACGTACCGGTAAGGGTACCGATCATAACCACACGCGTGCCAAGACCTTTTGTTGCAAGATTGCCAAAACCAACCTCGCCAACAATCGTGCCGAGACTCTTGCCCTTGTTCTGGGGCTTACCAAGCTGTGAGACGAGCGAGTCTGCAGGGTGGGAGACTATAGCGCAGACAATACCCGAGGCATAGCCAGAGGCGAATGTAATGCCAAGTTGGGTAGGCTTGCCATAGGTATCCTTTGGCTGAGTGAAGACGCGGGTATAGAAAAGCTGGACAATCTTCTCGAAAAAGAAGAACTTGGCCATCGTGTACGGAATCTGACAAGAGGAATTCAGGGTATATTATTGATGGACATGGTAGAAAGGACCGCACCTGACGGGACCACAATGGAACGAGAGAGCCGAAGGGGAAGCGGGTCTCAAGTCTCGTGCGGCTCATTTCCGCCCAGGCAGCACCGAAGGGAACAGGGAAGGTACCTGCGGGACTAGTCTGGATTTTGACCTTGGTCATCTCCAGCGGACAGAGCGCAATATCGGCGAAAAACTCGGCGCTTGCGGAGCCAGCGAGCCAGATGGCGCCCTTGTACTTGTCCGACGCCTCCTGCCCAGCGAGGTTCGAGTAGTAATCCTTAAAGATCTCATACAGGCCATATTTGAACATGCCCTGAAGGGAATATCCGAGGAAAGTGGGACCAAAGCCTTTCCAGATACCCTTGGTGCCCTCCTCCGCAACGATGGTCTTCAGGGCGCTGATACTGCCCGTGTACTTGGTAGGGTTTACCTGAGAGCGTTGTGATGAGGGTGGATCGCCATGAGACCATGAGAGATAATAGTGCTTACCTGCATGTTGCATTTGGCAACGTCAAGTGGGGTGATGCCAGCGTGAGTCAGACCGCATGCAAGAACACCACCAAGCATGCACTTGGCATAGTAAGAAGTGTCGTGGGGGACCGGGCCAAGATACCTGGGGATGCATCATCAGCATGGTGCACGGATAAGAGAATAATCCGTGACAGCTCACCGGGCATCCCACTTTCCAGACGGGGCGAGGTGCGACATGGGCGTGTAATTAACTGGGGATGAAGATAGGTCTACGATAAAAAGATATATCTAGCTTGCCTGGATGGCCTGTCCAAGTGCAAGCAATGTGAGGGAGGTGCTCAACGCCTGAGGCTGAGGTGGAAGTCAAGGTGGGTGACAGCACGCGTCGGCGAAACGGCCAACAAAAAAAAAGTCCCGGAACGAGCCTTCCGGATTCCGGCGCCGACTCGGAGCGGGGGGCAAAGTGGGTTCGACCATTGCTCTGTCTCTCTCAAATCTCCGGCGTGATGTCATAAACCGACCCACGCTGACAAGAGTTCGTGATGGATGCGATACAAGAAGCTGGCTACTGAGCGGTCGAAGATGACCACCTGCTCAGGCGATGACTCTTCTTGTACGTGTCACGATGAGTTGTTAATCATGATGATTCAACATGATGCAATCAATGTTCATCTTTGGGTTCAACGTGCAGTTTCTCTGTGTCCGAACTAACCGCGCGATAAGTACGGGCGACATCGGTCAGGCCTTGGCGAACGACGTTGAGGGGACAATGTGTACCGACTCGGACAGAGTAATTGCGAAACCACATTAACTGTGGTCGTTCTTGCGCACTTGGTCCGTCCCAAAATTCCAATTTTGTTCTAGATTTTGACCCGGACGAACATTTATAATATCCAAATTTGGGCGCTTCTCGTCCTTTCTAAAAACCATCTCGTCCACCTCTTTGCAAAACGAGCATGCTGTAGCTACGCGCCCGCAGTTAAGTCATACCCGGACTCGGAGGTGGTCAAGCTCCGAGTCACCCGAAGCCTCCAAGGCTCTGTTCGACCAATCGTCTCGTTGGTATAGGACAGAGATTTTCCCACTGGCATGGGGTATGATGGGTGGCAGATAGTTGCGAATAGTGCGCAACCCCCTTCAAAAAGTCTGTCGTTGCTTAGTCTGTAGTCTCTTCAATTGAGTACTTATGCAGTACTAGTACTATGACCGGTGAAGAGTATGATCGGATGTCGCCAGGCCAAAATTTGGACACCTTGTTGGAGACCGGAATTAAGAACAGCTCTCGGTGGCAAGATTGTAGCCAAGACCTCGAATCAAAACTGATTTCCAGTACTAGTCATTGTGGTCACCATTTCGGTCAACGCTATCACAGTCTTGCCAGACTTGGCACTCTAGAAGAGTCTATTCTGATGCACGTGGTCGTCCTTGGCATCGAATCTTCCTGCAATCCAATACCAAGTGGAGAAGATGGATATAGTATGAAAGCGCTGCAAATGCGACGGGAACGTCCCTAAACTCAACGAACAGCATGCGTCTACAGTCAATAGTGAAATTTACTGATGGTGAATCGATGACGAGGGCAAAATCTCAAGTGAGTGTTCGCTGATGTCACGATCTTTCCATATTTAGATTTCACGTCGTGATAATCTGCAGTGACCGGCAGATGTTACACGACAACAGAAACCGAACTACGGAATACATCCCTGCCACCGCTGCTTTTTACTTAAGACTCCTGGCCATGTGCTTTGTATTCGCTCTATTTCATCCCAGGCAATCTCTCCGCCTTCTCCGGCATCCTCCAACCACCCCACCGCTCCTTATCCTCTCTTCTACGGTTCGCTGGTCGAAACCGCTGGACTCCCTTAAAACGCCCTCCTTCTCGCTCAGTATTCTACCAACCATCTCTCCTCTCCGCGACTCTATTCAATGTCCTCATCTTCTAAACCGGCGGCACTCCTCGGCTTTTCCCCGTCAGTCGCACTGGTACCCAGCCGTCTTGATCTTTCTATAAAGAGTGTATCCGAGCCTGAGACAGTTCTGAGTGCCCGCTCATCTCTCACCTATGTCCCAGACCTAGAGAAGCCGAGGGTGGATCTCGAGCAACCATCCCTCAGCGGTGCCTCACCACGCGTAAGCACACTAGCACGACGTATTCACGGATGGTCATGGCAAGCGGTACGTTTAGCCCGCCCGGGCGCATCGGGGTGCAATCACGATCTCGTTGTTTATTCCTTTTGATAGTTCCCTATAGGCATGGGGACTGGTGCTGTCTATGTCACCCTGGCGGGCTTGAAAGAGCACCCGGGACCTCTCACGAGCATCGAGACCATTTTTTTCTTCATAAACCTCTCGCTCTTTATCCTCAACTCATCGACACTCCTTCTCCAAGCGATAAGTGCGATGATTTTCCTCTGGGCGCGCTCAGTGTCTCACAACACGCATATTGTAGTATATCCACGACAATCCAAGCGATTAATCACCGATCCAGTCAAAGGCCTCTTCGTTCCTCTCATTGTAAGAGCTAGAGCTGCGTATCGTGCATTGCAGGCTCAAATAGTACACCAGGTGTTGTCATTTGCGACTATCGTGATCGGAACCATCAATTATGGAGTTATTCCGGGCCACATTTCCGTGGAGGGGATATACGTTCTCTTTTGGTAAATGACCTGCAATTTCATACGCATACATGTGCTCATTGTGACCAGGATTTACGTCGTCCTTGCTGTCCTCGTCTCCTTCCCTATGTTAATGATCTGGTATGATAAACCACATGACGTGACGACATTTACGCCGGCGTGGGCCTTCCTAGTGCGTGATTCGCTCTTCGTGGATATACCCAAATGTCTCAATGACTTAACTTGTTCATAGATCTTCCCTATGGTGAGGATATTTTTCAAGTTTGTTTTGGGAGTGACTCAACCGAGCATAGATGCTGGTCGGTGTCATTGCGTCGAACGTCTTGCGAGTCATGGATCCCTCCCAATCCCGCGCAGTTGGCGTGCTGTTCATTGGCTACTTCTTCCAAGGCATTGGTTCCTTCATGACTATGTTCTACATTTGCATTTATATCCTTCGGTGCGTGTCTTGTTTTTTGCGCGTATCCTAATCATCTGTGCTGAAAGAGCGTTTTTGTCAGAATCATGACGGTACGTCAGCTCAACCGTTAAGGCGCTAATGAATGAACGGGCCGAGCCTTGCCGCGCTTTCACAGACTGGCTTCATGGAAGGTCACCAAGCAAATGGCGCGTTCGTCGCTTGCGGTCCTCCTGGCTTTACTGCCCTCGCGCTGATCAATCTCGGATCACAAGCTCGTAAAATGTCCGAAGTGATGCTTCCTTCCCTAACTGCACATTCCGCCCCGGAGGTACTAACTTGATCTTTTTTTATGTATCCTTGCTACTCTGGTACAGCCTTCCGCAGCACGAACTCATCTCTCCTCTCGCCGGTGAGATCTGGTTCTCCTCGAGCGTGCTTGTGGGAATTCTCCTTTTCGGCCTTGCCGTCTTCCTCTTCGCATTTGGCGTGCTACCGTACTGGTTCAAAGTCCACAAGCACCTAAGTGAAATCCTCGGATGTCAGTATCCTCTCTCTTTTTACTTCCGTCGGTCCTGACTTACGGTTTGAATCCTTGACTAAGGCTGGGCCCTGACCTTCCCTAACGTGGGCTGGATCTCGAGTCTTCGTGTTCTCGGTGACACCCTTCAAATTCCAGGATTTTTTGTCCTGCACACTATCATGGCTATCCTAATGTGCACAGTGTGGGTAGTGCTGTTCGGGCTGACCGCGGTCGCCTTCTGGAAAGGCAAGATCTTCCTCGCGGCCGAAGCGGATGTTCTTAGGGACGAAAAGCGTGTGGCCGATAACGGAGTTGTCTAGAGTAGGAACTTGCATACATCTACCTTACTTTCATCAGGTAATTTCTCTGGAATAATCTCTATATTTTAGGATTTTCTTGAATTGTTTTCGTTTAACGTTGACAGAAAACCGCTACACGAACACCAGATAATAAATCATCGGGCACTCGACTCAATCACAATAATTAAATGGCACAGCGGAAGCATCTCTCTTGGATTGTGGGAAGTTATACCAGCTCATAGGAGGAACTCATTTTGTTGGGGTTATGCTTGTCCCATGATACGGTGGCCATACGTATTGCATGACACGTGAGGCAGTGTGAGGTCCGGAAACAGGGTGCAATACCCATGCGATGTCCCACAGGGGTTATAGTACGGAGATCGGGGGTACGGTAGTCAAATTGATTGATATTCAGGAGCCCAAGAGGGTCAGTGGAGTCAGTGGACTAGTCACGCGTGTTGTCTCGAACACGGAGCGTCACTTACCGGGCCTAGGGTGGTGTGAGCGGCTGGTCGACGGCCTGTTCACAGGGTGTTCAGTCTAGAACCACATCGACTTCGGAGAGCCCCGACCTTGGCCTCGACGTTCGGAAGTTTTTGGGGAAAGTATGGTGGGAACGCTAGCTGGACACGGGGATTCCCAGAGCGGGTCCGGCCCTGCACTGCAGTGACTCAAGGTGGGATGGGACGGTTGAGTTTGCCTATAAGAAGCGAACTCTCTGCGTGTAGGTTCAAGCTTTTCTCTGAGATATGGTGGCAGGGGGTGTGGCCGTCATTATCTGTCTGTCAGCTGGTCAGTACTGCGAGCACACCGTGACGTGAAGTCCTGCGAAGAGAGTTCTGTGGCTGCACTATCAACAACGCCCTTTTTTGCTAGCTAGTGTGATTTGGACCGTGACCATGCGTGTCGAACCCACCATACCTACCCTTGTGAGGGTAAATTGAAGAAGGAGAGTTTTTGATGACGCGGGAGTTATTGTGGCTGCGGACACGGAGGCGTGGGGCGCGGCGGCGCAGTGACCCCGGGAATAACCGCGGAAATACGATTCGTAGATCCGCGGTTCTTTCTGGTGAATGACTCATGGTATAGCGTGGAATTCTATGCAGTGCGAAGCTAACAGAAGGTAATTCGGCGAGAGGGGGGGGGTGGCTGAGGGTGATCAGAGTTTTTCTGGAATGAGGGTGGGGGGACTGGGGGCATGAGAACGCAATAAGGGCCGCTATACTTAGTATGGTCCAGTGTAGGATGCGGTATTGTAAGAAGCAACACAGAAGGCGACTCGGAGAGAGGGTGGGGGAGGTTGAGGGCCGGGGGGAGGTGGGTAATCAGAGTTTTGTTCGGAATTAGGTCCGAGGATGGGGGCGTACTAACTACTAAGGACGAATAAGAACGGGATTACGAGAAGTTGCCTTGCGTCCGTCGCGTTAATATGGCCCCATACTAGAAGCCAGACTAGACTTGAGGTTAGGCTCGGACGGGCCAACCGGGTGAGAGAGATAGCACCCACCCGTACCCGTTC